>JAVJIF010012761.1:0-81028 GCA_038442645.1 Agave tequilana | reverse complement strand
CCCAGGAATGCTCCACGTCCTGCTGCAACTCAGTCGTCGGTTCAGCAATCTCGGGTGTAAGGAAGAACTTTTGCATTAACCCACCGGGAAGCAATGGCCTCAAATGCAGTAGTGGAAGGTATGATCTCCATATCAGGACATCTTGCTCATGCATTATTTGACCCTGGAGCTACTCATTCATTCGTATCTAGTGCTTTACTTATAAATTAAATCAAGTATCAAACCCCTAGGATTCCAGTTGGTGGTATCCACACCCATAGGGGAAAATTTGATAGCTAGCACTAGATATGTGAATTGTGAAGTGATAATTGGAGAAATGAAAACATCTATTGATTTGATTAAGCTAGGCGAGATGGAGTTCGATGCCATACTAGGAATGGACTGTTGTCCGTCTGTGGTGCCCATGTGGATTGTAATAAGAAGATAATTATCTTTAAAATGGAAGGGGCTCCGGAGTTCATTTTTGAAGGAGTAAAAGTTAGTCATGATATACCTCACATATCAGCCATCAAGCCACCAAGTTAATGAACAAGGGTGTCAAGGATTTTTGACTTCAGTTCTGGATGCCACTAGAGCTGATATAAAAACCGAGACTATTCCAGTTGTAAATAAGTTCCCTGATGTGTTCCCGGAAGATTTACCAGGCTTGCCCCCAGATCGGGAGGTAGAATTTACAATAGATGTAATACCCGTCACTGCCCCAATTTCTAAGGTACCATATCATATGGCCCCTGCAGAAATGAAAGAACTTAAGACTCAATTGCAGGACTTATTAGACAAGGTTTCATTCGGCCAAGTGCATCTCCCTGGGGAGCACCAGTACTATTTGTAAAGAAGAAGGATGGGAGTATGAGACTATGTGTTGGCTACCGGAATTGAATAAGGCAACTATCAAAATAGGTACCCTCTTCCTCGAATTGATGACTTATTTGATCAACTACAAGGGTCTTGTATATTTTCTAAGATAGACCTTAGATCGGGTATCATCAGTTGAAGGTCAAACTGAAGATGTGTCCAAATCGGCTTTCCGGACAAGATATGGACACTTTAAATTTCTAGTCATGCCTTTTGGACTCACTAATGCCCCGGCAGCATTTATGGACTTAATGAATTGGATATTTCAACCATATCTAGACCAGTTTGTAGTGGTATTCATCGATGATATTTTGGTCTATTCAAAGAATAAAGAAGATCACGAGAAACATCTTAAAATTGTCCTTCAAATCTTGAGAGAGAAGCAACTCTATGCAAAATTGAAGAAATGTGAATTTTGGCTAGAGCAAGTAGGGTTTCTTGGCTATATTATATCCAAGAAGGGATATCAGTGGACCCGATAAAAATTGAGGCAATCCGAGACTGGCCTAGACCCACTAATGTTACTGAAGTTTGAAGTTTCTTGGATTAGCTGGGTACTACAGAAGATTTGTGGAAGGATTTTCTCTAATTGTGGCACCAATGACCCAACTAACAAGAAGAATAAGAAGTTTGTATGGGGGGAAGAACAGATAGGAGCTTTCTGGAGGTTAAAACTAAACTGACATCTGCTCCTGTTTTAATTGTACCTTCGGGGATTGAAGGATTTGCCATTTATAGTGATGCATCAAAACTGGGATTGGGATGTGTGTTGATGCAACATGGAAAGTTATTGCCTATGCATCCCGACAATTGAAGATCCATGAAAGAAATTATCCCACTCATGATTTGAAATTAGCCGCTGTGATTTTTGCTTTAAAGATCTGGCGACATTACTTGTATGGAGTGTCTTGTGAAGTTTTTACTGATCATAAGAGTTTAAAATACATCTTCACACAAAAAAAACTGAATATGAGGCAGAGGAGATGGTTAGAACTAATGAAGGACTATGATATTACTATCCATAGCACCCTGGAAAGGCTAATGTGGTGGCTGATGCCTTGAGCCGGAAATCGGGAGGAACCATGGCCACTTTGATAACTCGTCAAGCAAGAATATTAAGGGATCTAGAAGAAATGCAAATAGAAGTGCGAGTCATTGATCCTTCTAATTCTAAGTATCAACTGAATCAAGTAAGTATTCAATTTAACCTATACGACAAAATCAAAGAGGCCCAACAAGGAGATACTCAAATAAAGAAGATTATGAAGAAAGTACAAGAAGGAGAACTCAAGGAGTTTCAAATAGAAGATGATGTACTGCGATTCGACGCAGATTGTGTGTGCCAAATGTAGCAGAGATCAAAGAAGAAATAATGAAGGAGGCTCATTGTACCCCGTATACAGCTCATCCCGGGAGCACAAAAATGTATCAAGACCTGCGTCATAACTTCTGGTGGGATGGAATGAAAGTAGATATTTCAAATTTTGTCCACAAGTGTTTTAGTCTGCCAACAAGTGAAGGCGGAACATAAAAAACCCCCAGGATTGTTGGTGCCCCTACCTATTCCTGAATGGAAATGGTGTCAAATTGCTATGGACTTTGTCACTGGACTTCCTCGGACATCCCAAGGGCTAGATACAGTCTGGGTAGTGGTAGACAGACTTACTAAATCTGCCCACTTTCTGCCTATCCGGATCAATTATTCAATGGAAAGACTGGCTCAAGTATATATCCGAGAAATAGTTAAATTGCATGGAGTACCTGAGTCCATCGTATCAGATCGGGATCCTAGATTTCAATCTAGATTTTGGATGAGCTTGTCCAAAGCTATGGGCACTAAATTGCAACTTAGTACAGCAGCCCACCCCCAAATGGATGGACAGTTAGAAAGGACCATTCAAATATTGGAAGATATGTTGAGAACTTGTGTACTAGATTTTGGGGGAAGTTGGGACAACTATTTACCCTTAGTGGAGTTTACTTATAATAATAGTTATCAGTCCACTATTGGTATGCCTCCATTTGAAGCATTGTATGGGAGAAAATGTAGATCACCAATCTGTTGGGAGGAAGTTGGGGATAGAAGGCTGTTCGGCCCTGATGTGATTCAAGAAGCTACTGAGAAGATCAAGTTGATCAAGGAAAGGATGAAAGCAACCCAGAGCAGGCAGAAAGCTTATGCAGACAATCGCCGCAGACTACTGGAATTTGAGTTAGGGGATAATGTTTTCCTGAAGGTATCTCCAATAAGGGAGTAAGACGCACCGGCGGTTAAAACAAATTAGCTCCTAGATTCGTGGGTCCATTTGAAATACTGGATAGGATTGGGCCGTCGCTTATCGTTTGGCCTTACCTCCAGCCTTGGAGAGGATGCGCAATGTATTTCATGTTTCTCAGCTGAGGAAGTATGTGCCTGATTCTGATCACGTAATCTCCTATGAACCTCTGCAAATACTAGAAGACATGTCTACACACGGAAGAACCAGTGCAAATTCTTGATCGCAAGGAGAAGCAATTGAGAAGCAAAAATATTTCCTTGGTCAAGATCTTATGGAGAAAATCAAAACATAGAAGAAGCTACTTGGGAACTGGAAGAGGAGATACGGAAGGCCTATCCACATTTGTTCCAAGGTACGTTAAGTTTCGAGGACGAAACTTCCATAAGGAGGGTAGAATGTAACACTTGCCTTAACTAAGCATCCTTTTTCCTAATATTGATACCTTAAGGGGTGATGGGAAATAGTATTCATGCTAGATACCTTACTTGTTACCATGTTTATTAGTGTGTATGTACATATGTAGGTATGTATGAGAATGAATATATAAGTATGTATATACCCATGTATGTAGGTATAGGAATGTATACACCACATGTTGTTGACTTTGCCACCATCTCTCTCACCATACTTGGGGTACATGTACCTCATGGAGAGGGGGGAGGCATGGAGCTTGTTATAGGATAAGGTATAGGGTAGAGTGACGAGTTAGAGAGGGACACTTGGCACATTTTTGTAGAAGGAAAGAGGCTATAAATAGGGGGATGAAGAGAATTATCTCATTTGAAAAACTCTCTCTCCCTCTTCATCTAAACTCCCCAAACCTCCCTCTCTCCTTTCCCTTTTGCTGCAGCCAAAGCAGCAGCAGTAGCAATATAAACAGCAGCAGCAGCAAAAAACCAGCAGTATTAGCAGCCAAAAACAACCTCTATTTCCCCACCTCTTCTTCACAAAACACACCTTCTCCCTCTCATTTCCCCACAAACTTCCCTTCATTATCCACACACAAGAAAAAGGCCCCATTTTCACGTTCTAACTCCTCCAAGAATCCGATAGAACGAGCCAAAGGTTGATCTAGAACAAGAAGTTAGAGGGGGAGTGTCATTGGTTGAACGGTAAGAAAACACTTCTAGAACTCTACCCTCTTGTATTATTTTCTTTAGCTATGAACTAATATTGGCGTTGTTATGACTTGTAGACTCCGTTGTAACGGGAAAGCAAGCTTGAAGAGAACTTACCACTTCGAAGGGTGAGTAGAACATATGGATCCTAATGACATGATAAGTAGAATAAAGTTGAAATGAAAGAAAACGTAAGAGATAAATAGACATAAAAGTGAAGGATAACTTCATGAGTATAAATATAGAATTTTTGTGTAGACATAGTCTTATGGCAATCTCGTAAGAGTTAAGTTCATGGGTGAGTAATATGGTAGTCTACTATACGTTTCTAGAGAAAGCTCTAGAGATAAACATGGCACTTGATACTACGTATATATATTTTTTTGGGTCATGCATGTTTTGTGATATTGAGAAATGTTAGTTACCTCATAAAGACTCACGTATTTATAGTTTCACAAGTAGCTAACCATTCATGTTAATGAATCTCATGATATTGTTATATGTTAAAGTAAAGACTGTGAAGCTCGCATGTTGTTGTTACTTTATATGTCTTTGCATATTGATATTATATGATGATATGATTGTTGTACTTGGGAGGAGGGACCGGGTTGAACCGGAGGTGAAGAAGGGGAATTATACGATAATGCATGGGAGGAAGGGACCGGGTTGAACCGGAGGTGGTTGAAGGGGAATTATTGTGTGAAATGATTTATAGGAGGAAGGGACCGGGTTGAACCGGAGGAGACCGAAGGGGGAGTCCAGCGTGTGTTTATAAGTATGTTGATGTGGCTAAGATAGAAATCCCATGATATAAACATATATAAAATCCTAAATATTGAATCTGGAACAATTCCTTATACAGGCAAAATTAGGTAGTATTAGTCGACTAAGTCCCTGGTATAAGTCGACTATAAGTGTGATATTTGGGCAGATAAGCTGCTGGAAACAGTGTTAGTCGACTACAGATAGACTGTAGTCGACTATCCCCTGATGCAGAGAGCAAACAGAGAGTTTAACGACTTGTTTTGGACATAGTTAGTCGACTACAGTTGACTTATAAGTCGACTAATACATTGTGTAGTCGACTACACCAGAGAGGTAGTCGACTACAGGTGTCATACAGAGAGCAACATAACCTTCTGACCCACACCTAGTCGACTATAGGGGACCTACAAGTCGACTATTGCATAGTGTAGTCGACTACACCAGGAAGGGTAGTCGACTACATAGGTTTCTGACAGCCAACAGAGAAGCAGATACTTTTGGAATGAATTCAGTCGACTATAGTTAAAAGTTTAGTCGACTTATAAGTATTATTAGTCGACTATAAGAGGATATAAGTCGACTAATAAACCATGTTACTGTATTCTGGTTGGGTTCTCAGCTAATAAAAAAAATTTATAAAATTGTATAAAGACACACTTGTCAACCGGATAATTTAGCCCATGTAGACCTGCTTAATAGACCTGTTTAAATATTGTTTTACTCACTGAGCTTTCAAGCTCTCTCTATTTCTAATTCTACCTCCAGGTTTGGATAAGGGCAAAGGACCCGCTTAAAGGCAATGTGAGTCATTACATTAAAGTTGGTTTTGATATGTATATTGCTGTATATAACTAGGCGTACTCTTAGTTGGATATTGTCATTAACTTGTAAACTTTAAAGTGCCTGATGTTAGACTCTAACTTGTTATATACTTTGGTACGGTAATACTTAGACTACGTTTTATGATGGGTTGTAGGACCATATGTGATGGCTATGGTAAATCACATTTAGATCTTCATGCTATCTTAGTGGAGTTGATGTATATAGGAGAACATTCTGATGTCAGTATTGGAAGTGTTGTATTCTTATGGGTCCTACGCTTGGATTATCTGAGATGATTGCGATTAGATAAAAATTTTTAACTGGGACCGTTACACCCTGCCAGTTCGATCTCTTCGTGGGATGATTTTGTACAAGTCTTTCTTAAAAGTTTTATCCCATTCATAAGACAGCCCTCATGAGAAAGAACAAAATGCAATTCAAGTAAGAACCAAATGAACCGTTCTGGAAATATTTTGAACGCTTCAAGGACCTTCTAGCCCTTTATCCTCATCACGGCATAGAGAAATGGCGGCAGTGTCAAATTATCTATGACGGCCTTGATTACCAAACGAAAACACTCCTTGAATCCATGTGCCAGGGGAATTTTTAAAGAAGGATGAGAATCAGGGGTGGGATCTCTTTGAAGCCTTAACTGAGAAAACAATTCAGTGGGAGTCATGCCCAGATAAACCCACTCCCCCACTTTCAGAACCGGTATGCATTCAATAGAATCCTCTATAGCTGCTGAGGCTAAAATAACCCAATTGATGAAGAGGATAAACTGCTTGAATCAAGGGAACATTCTGCTGTGAACCAGGTCAACCCATCACCTGTGGTCAAACCGGGTTGCACCTTTTGCCATGATCTAAACCATGTATTCGAGGAGTGTCCTTTATACCAGTCTCAATCATATCAGGAGAATATGAATGCTGCTTTTACCAGACCCCACCACAATCCATACTCCAATACATACAATCCGGGATGGCGAAACCATCCAAATTTTTCTTAGAATCAGTCTGGTCCTGAGCAACCTAGGCAATAATTTCCACATCCATATAATGCTCAGTCTTACACTCCCAGTTTCAATCAGAACTCACCAAATTTTCACCCATATCATAATCCACCACAATTCCAATCTCATCAGAGTTCACCACATCACCAAACGAATTTCCAGCCAACCTATCAACAACAGCAACCCCAGAGTGATTCAGACGGAGAATCTCAAAGTTGGAAAAATGATAGAAACCTTCATAAAAACCCAGCATCAGGAAATGAATAAAGTACAGGTCCAAATAGGGTAATTGGCTAAATCTGTAAATGAGAGACAAAAAGGTATGCTACCAAGCCAGCCATTACCCAATTCAAAAATCATTTCCTCTGCATGAAGTGGAAGATATGGCCCCTAGTCAGTGTAATTCTATTCATACTCTGAGATCTGGGAAGCGGGTAGACAATAAGGTTTCTAATCAATCATCCAAATAATAATGCCAAAACAACACCTCCAGTTCCAGTGACACCAACTCCAGACAATCAATCTTCCAGTTCTGAACCATCACTTCCAAGGCCAAAGAAAAAAAAGGTAGATGAGCAACCATATAGGCCTATAGCACCATTTTCAAATAGGCTCGCAAATCCAAAACCAAATGCTCATATGGAGAAGATCAGAGAAATGTTTAACCAAGTCCAAATCAATGTTCCTCTTCTAGATGCCATACAACAAGTTCCTTCATATGCAAAATTTTTGAAAGAAATGTGCACTAAGAAGAGGAAAGCCAAAGTCCCTAAAAAGTCTTCCTAGCTTCAAACATCAGCGAGTTGCTCACTGGGCCAATCCCTGTGAAATACAAGGACCCAGGGAGCCCAACTATCTCTTGCATCATAGGACATACTACAATCAATAGGGCACTACTTGATTTGGGGGCTAGTATCAATCTCCTTCCCTTTTTCGTGTATCAACAACTAGGGTTAGGCGACCTTCGTCCGACCCAAGTTAGGATACAATTGGCCGATCGTTCTGTGAAGATCCCCAAAGGGGAAATTCATGATGTTCTTATCAGAGTTGGGGAGTTCATTTACCCGGTAGATTTCATAGTTTCTTGAGACACAACTTGTGTCCAACACTAATCATCGGGTTCAAACTCCTGTCATCTTGGGTCGACCATTCCTTGCTACAGCAAATGCCATCATCAATTGCAGGAATGGATCCATGAGGTTAACTTTTGGTGACATGACGAGAGAAGTGAATGTCTTCAACATGGATAAGCAACCTCGTAAGATAAAAGATCAAACATTCGAGGTCAACTTTGTCGGAGGCAATTGTGAGGAAGAAAGTGAAGATTCAAAAGATGAGTCGCAATTTTGTGATTCTCTTAAAGTGAAAAATCCTAATATTCGAGTACCCTTTCAAAAGGGAAAATTGATTTGGATATCTTCACTTTCCAAGAGCCCACCAAGACTTTATCCCAAGAGGATATAATTCAAGAACCTCCGATTGACATACCTTTTGAAGACCTCTTCGCAAACGAACTCATGTGTTTGGATGAGCCAACTTAGGATCTGTTAACTAATTTCACATCTCTAGGGGAAAATGTTGACCTAGGCTTTGAGGAGCTGTATGGAGAAGAGTTGGAATTTCTCAATATTGGAATAATGAAATTCAAAATGAGAAAAATGGTGATGAAAAGTTTTTTAGTGAACATTGTGGTGATATGAGGATGAATAACCTTAAGCAATTGAAACTGGAGACGCCTAAGGCTCAGAGAACAATTCAACTCGTTTCCCAACTGAGCCCTCTTAAACGGACCCATTGGAACGATGGGAAACGGGCTAGAGGGATACGACCAAAAGAAGTCTAGGCGATGGACACACTTCATGTACATATTCCTTGTAAATAATTTTTGTACCCTTTTTGTAAATAAAAATAAAAAAAATAATAATAATGATAATAAAAAAAATAATAATATAATAAAAATTTCTGGACTTTGGTGCTAATTTGCACCAAGAGTCCTATTTTCTTCATAACCCCTTTTTCAACTAATCCTAGGTTTGTAAATATTCCATCTCACTTAGGGGTCTATTGGGACTTCCATATTTTCAACCTTTCTCAAGTCCATATAAAAACTCTTTACCCTACCTCTCTTCCCTCAAACGAAAAACGCCTCCCAGATCTACAACCCTTTCCTAAAGCGCCGCCTCACGAAATTTTTCCCGCTCCTCTGCTGCTCCCAGCCAGCCGCGATTCCGCGACCAGAGCCGCAGATCCGCAGCATTTTCTTCTTTGCTGGAGCGCCGCCAAAGCTTTTTCCCATAGATTTTTAGCACTGGTTCCAGATCTGGTGGCCGATCACCAAATTTCTTGCGCCTGTGCCCTCTGCAAATTCGAATCTTGACTTCCCCCCACGAATTCCGGGGGCGGTTTGATCTTTGATCTCTTGATCTTTCATTTGCTCTAGATTATTAGCATGGCACCTACGATATTTGCTGAAAAAGACTTTTCAAAAATTTATGTGATCATGGTGGGTATGGACATATATTCATTGAAAGGATAAGGGCTTGGATTGGTATTCATTGGTGTATGATAATACTGAGCATGATGCATTCTACTGTCCTGATTTAGTATCATTGTTCTATAACTCTCTTGATCATGCTTCAGTGGATATAAACACGTATCAATTTACAGTCAACATGCCTTTAGGAGACATATTCATAACACTCCCTCTCCTTGAGGAACTCACACATGTCCCCACATATCCACAGCACAGCGATCCCCTTCCACTTATTGATTATATGACTATTATGGGGCTCGCTGCACTGAGCAAGACCGCGGGCTTAAGGCCAGCACCACATTCAGAAATGTACACTGCGTTGGACGATGGGTCCAACGCAATATCCTAGGTCTGGACCATACACATCATTTAAACCGCCCAGTGCAGCAGATTATCCATGACCTCATGACTAGGCAGCACACGGTCTGCCTTAATAGGACCATCTTCCACTCTATTATCACCAACTCCTCACGCACCCGGGGTGCAAAATTCTCACATGCTATCTTGATCACGCGTCTCTGTAGGACTTTCCTACCAGACGCCATATTTGATACTTATGACCGGGTGTCTGTGCCCCAAGAGAGGCCACTAGCTCATACAACAGCTGCTTACATGCGGTCTGGACCCCTAGTGTCCAGCCGGAAGATGTGCTAGTGGAGTCCTCTTCTGAGGAGAGCTTGCATGAGGAAGATGAACCCGAATTCTGGCACCAGGACCCCCCAACAGACTCACGTGCCTTCATGTCCACCATTTGGAAGGGCATGAAGAAGATATTTAGGGGGCAGGTTAGGCTGAGGAAGAAAGTGGAGGAGCAATCCTCTAGGTTGGACCACATTGAGGCGGGGCTCAGACGATTACAGTCGGTTGGACCTAGCACCACACCGCTGGTCCAAAGCGCCGAAGGGAGTGACTTTTTACCTTTACCTATTTTTATGCATACTTTATCTTGCATACATTGAGGACAATGCATGAGATAGGTATGGGGGGGTAGATACTGACGTAGGATTTTTAATTTTCTTTTTAGGATTTCCATTTTCTTTTTTTTAGGATTTTATCTTTCCTTTTAAATTTTTCATTTTTTTATTTAGATTTTACATTTTCTTTTTAGAAAACCAAAAAAAAATATAAAAATATAAAAATATAAAAAAATATAAAAAAAGAGAGAAAATTTTATGATCCATATTTTAAAAGAATTAAACTTGATTTTAGGGATTAAGGAAACTCCTAACTATGATTTCTCCATATAAGTAGAAAAGAGGAGTTATGTTGGATTTTTAGGTTAAGTGAAAAAGGATAAGAAAGATAGCTAGATTTTAATTCTTTCTTTAGGATATATACATTCAACATATTGAGGGATTAATTAAAGACTTAGTGATTCTATTTACATATATATATAATAAAAAAAGAAAAAAATAAGTATAAATAAATAAATAAATAATTACTAACCCACTAATTAAGCTGGTTAGCCGTGCCTCAAGAAGCATGGCCAGTCACGCCTAAAGGTGGTTAAGTCCTTAGTATTCGTGGCCTTGTTTACTCGAGTCCTTTAACCCGAGGGATGTTTTCTCATCTGGTGCCCTAGGACCGTCTGGTTTGGGAGTCATCAGTTATAGGCTCGTTACATGGGTAAATTAGAAAGCCTAAGGAAGCTAAGAAAATGTAAATAAATAAATAAATAAATCAAAAAAAAACAAAAAAAGAAAAAAAGAAAAAATATATATTGTATATATATTGTAAATAAATGAACTTAGTCTAAGAGAGATCCTTCATATTTATAGATGTATATATATTAGGAATGATGCAAAATCTGGTCTTCAATCTATTCCTTAGAAATTTAACCTAAGTTGAAAACATTTCTCTAAATTGACACTTATAAAAAGAATGACGAGTTTAGGGTAACCTGAAACCTATAGATTAAGTGAAGTTCTTGAAAAATATGGATCATAAATTTCTCACTAACATTTTTTTTTTCTTTTCTTTATGATTTTGTAGGTGCAATCCGCTGAAAACCCTTAGGAGACAACACTCCTTCTCTAGGGTAACTTAGAGGTTTAACGGCTTGTTGCACGTGCTCAGTGCAATCGTGTCATGTAACGCCCCGTTCCGGAGGGTACCGGGACGTCACTGCGACGTACATACGCCGGTCAGAAGTACCCTCACGTATATACGCTAAGCATCAGTACAAGCATGAATCAGAGTACGACAAACTAGCGTCCATTCATATGCCAACATAAGAAATACAAAGTACAAGGTTATCACAGGATGTGACATACTATTACATATCACATGCATCCTATATCACAGCCAAGCACAAAAGTACTATTTACAATATGATTACAAGATGCTCACGAGCTGAAGGAAGGTCCCGCGAGCTAAAAAGGAGAGTCTGGCACAACAGAAACCGAGACTAGTCAGCCTGCTCGGAAAGGAAAGCTTGATCTTCCACAGAAGGCTCCACCTCAATCCAAGGTCCGGAACCTGAACATACAAATTCAAGGGAGTCAGGACCTCCCAAACAAGTGAACAGGTTACAGCCGAGCGGCATAAGAAATAAGAGTATGAGAGTCGGTACAATATCATGAATAATCAGCCAGCGAGTAAAGGAAGCACAAAATGTTATAAACGAAAGGCATTGTATAAGCTCAAGTTACGACCTCATGAGACTAGTACTTCGAGGGAATAATCCAAACAAGGAAACCCTCATCTATATACCTTTATCTCATGTCCCCGTAATCCAAGCGCATACAACACCCACAATTAACGTCTTTTATTATATTATTATTATTATTGCTCACCTTACCCTGATATCTAGCTATGTGGACTAGCGTCCCAGCACACATAGATCCATATCCCAGTAAAGCAAGGTTGTTATTGGAAACCAGCGGGGGTATCAACGAACTATGTTTACAGTGGGTCCCGTGCATACCCGGACCACGGCCCAGGATTGTTTCGTTGCTTGTAACGAACCCGCCGCAAGGCAAACAGGAGGGACTTATGTATGCCCTTTTCATGATGGTACCAGGAAG
This sequence comes from Agave tequilana, assembly GCA_038442645.1. Classification (NCBI taxonomy): domain Eukaryota; kingdom Viridiplantae; phylum Streptophyta; class Magnoliopsida; order Asparagales; family Asparagaceae; genus Agave; species Agave tequilana. Next base: position 68,618 of record JAVJIF010012761.1, on the reverse strand, counting down.
GAGGGAGCCAGCACTCCCCTCGGTCGCCTGGAGGCCCACAGGTCAGACCGGAAATTTAGTTGCACAACATACCTAATACCACTGTAAACACGAACACATATTGATAGCCGCATATTTCCCCTGACCCGATGCAAGTTGTCTTATTTTATGATTTATTAGATGATTTATCAGATTCCGGGAATGAGCAAGAACAAGTCAGGAACGTCATGAATATAGTATATCAGGAGTACTGGTTCGTACCATAATGTATCACATGTGTATCAGGAGTACAGTTGTTCTATCAAGATGTCAGGTCATCATTCCCGTTATCGTGATAATTATGAAGGTCAAGTGTATCATGCCTTATGTTAATAGATAGCATGATAAGAGGTGATATTCATCAAGTGACAAGTCTTGCAAATAGCAATATAATAAATGACCCAAAGATAATGTTCATATCAAAGAAGTAATTAACCATAACAATTAATCAAGATTAGTCGACTAAGGAGAGAAATTAGTCGACTAGGGAGAGAAATTAGTCGACTTAGAGAAGGAGTTAGTCGACTAATAGGCTGCGTTTCGCAAGACTGCGTTTCACAAGTCCGCGTCTTGTCTCCAGTCCGCGTCTCACAAATCCGCGTCTTGTCTCAAGTCCGCGTCTCACAAGTCCGCGTCTCACAAGTCCGCGTCTCAGGAGAGAGTTAGTCGACTGTAGAAAAGGGGTAGTCGACTAATGAAAGCTGCGTTTTCAGAAATAAGGTTGTGTTTCAAGGAAGTTAGTCGACTAGTTGTGGGGTCAAGTCGACTAATGGGTGCAAAACAGAGAATAGATCCTGATGCTTGAGGGCTGTGGTTTGTTGATAATATTACAAGTATGAGAACAATGTCCAAGTCTTGGCGAGTAGAATTACTCGCCTAAAATGCGTCCCACGCAGAGAAACTCGGTCCCAATCCAAAGGAGGGTACCGGTCCTCACAAGTTGATGGAGAGGGGTTGTGGTAGTTTGGAGAAGATGGAGGTGCAAGTCTAGTTCACCATGTCAAATCGGGATTTTGCAAACGTTGTTGCGGGGGACGAATCTATAGTCCGTCGGAAAGAGGTCGTCGAGGAGGTGAAGATTGTAACGGTCCCAGTACTTACTGATAATATAGAACAAATCCAATAATATTTCTTCAAATTTCGGCAGCATCTCCCCTAAAATATGGACTATACCAATATACACCACTACATATAATGTCCACAATGGACATACATCTCCAACAAAACATTTCGGCACAATTTGCCTACTTATCAACAAATTTAAATAAACTCTCCTTACAAAATCTTGCATTCACCCATCAAACACCAAAGGAATCACAACTTCCTTTCCCACAATACATTATAATTATCATAACATTGTCCAAGTCTTTCCATACATGAAATCAAGTTACTTACCAAGTCCATGTTCAAATAGCCACACACAGAGTTATACATACATTCCCAACTTTCAAATTGCTTTTCATACATCAAGTTCCCACATATATATAAATAATAATCAGTTACAAAAGTAAACAAAATATGACGTAGATTTTAATCACAAGCATTACATGAAAGGGTCGATCACTCCATATCCAAAAGATTTTAGAACCTACATTGGCTTCTTACCCTTGTCCAAACCTGAAATTTACAACATGAATATACATGAGCTGGAAAGCTCAGTGAGTAAACCATCTAAAATCTACCAATAACATTTCATATGCCAATTGGATTTAAGTTGATACAGAAGTTTACTAAGTTGGTTTCCACTGTGCTATTACATATTCCCATTTTTAAGTTAGATGTCTCAACTACCATGAAAAATTTAATAAAGCATATTATTATCACACTATAACACATAATAGAAATGAATATAATCATCACCGTCTTCCCCCTCCTGCCGGTTCTCGCTCGGCCCCTTCCTCCAATTCATATATATATATATATATTATTATATTCATACACATAATATAATTTTCACCGTCTTCCCCCTCCTACCGTTTCGCACTCGGCCCCTTCCTCCAAATAACCTATAAATATACACAAATACTAAATAAAGTTATCACCGTCTTCCCCCTTCTGCCGGTTCTCACACGGCCCCTTCCTCCAATAATATATACATATATTGCATAAAGCAAATTTCACCGTCTTCCCCCTCCTACCGGTTCTCACACGGCCCCTTCCTCCGAATATAACAATATACCACACATTTAACTTAACATATAATTTCACATAAACATTTCATATACTACAAAAAGGAAGCAACTATACACTCGTAGGAGTTAACGTTTATATAGACATATCCCTCTCTTAATGTACCCAATTATGCTTTTATAATGAAAGTGTTACCCACACCAAAGATGTACATGTCGTGTACATATATAATATTGACACAATTTCATCTTATGATTCCATGATACAATACTTAGTCCGATATTGCACATCTATAGTGTCTAGTTAAAATAACGGTATACCATATACATATACAAAAGACTTAGTGCCAATCACCATCATATGTAATTTAAACCATTTCCCGTGTTATGTTAATTCACATAACCAATAATCAAAACAAAAATTATCCCAAGTTCCTCCATATACTAACATGTAATTAATCTAAGTAGCGCACCTTTTATTAATCTCTAATTCATACATACTATGATTTCTCCTACTTTTCCTTTAATTCTACAACATGAAATCTTTTATTCTTTCATTGTATCTAACAATTTACATACAAATTTGATTCCAATTTTTCTTATCAATTCTTTAATTTATCCACAACTATGAACTTCAAATTTTTAAACTAGATAATGTTGGCCCAAAGGCCTATCACCCTAGTTTTGATGATGATCAACTCATGAAGTTATGTTTACTAATGATCTTGTGCTAATTAGTGACAGATTTCATGATCAAGATCTTAGTAGGTGCAAAGCTCAACAAAGGTTAAAAGATCAAGATTTGGAGCTTGCATGTTGTGATCCAAGGAGCTTTGGATCAAGCTTGGACCAAGTCAAGATGATGTGAAGCTTCAAGTGAAGACTTCAAGAAGTTGAAGACTTGGGTCTAGGTATAGAATTTGTATGTTTGTTTTAGTAAAAATGTAAAGGATAGATAGTTGGTGGATTGCTCAAGTTATATCACACACACACACTCTTGATAGAACTCTTGATTTAATTGATTTCATAAAAGATTTTGTTTTTAGAAAAATATTTTTATTTAGAACAAAGATTTTCTTTGAGACAAAATATTTATCTTGGATTTTGGTATTTCATAGTTCATATCTTTAAACCAAAATCATGATTAGTGCTTTATGTCAAAAACATAGATATTTCTTATGATTGTGTAGTGGATCATATCCATACACACTATGCTTTAAAAATGAATTCAAAATATCTTGTTTTTGTATTTGATAAAGATTTAAGAAAGGTTTGGAAAACATTTCATGGAAAATTAGGTTTTTATCAAAAGAATTTTTACCAAGTATTTTACCTTAATAGTAGTATGACACATGCTCATACTCTATGATCTTTCTAGACCAAAACATTTTATCCAAGACCCAAAACCAATTCCATAATTTTCCAGGTCCTGGAAGTTCTGATTTTTCAGAATTTCTCAGTGACCGGTCGACCGGCAGTCGACCGGCACTCGACCGACATGCACAATTTTGTGCATGTGCGTATCAGTCGACCGGGACTCGACCGATACTCGACCGACCCAAACCTGTTGCTCTCTGAAAATTGCCAGTCGACCGGACCGGTCGACCGACAGTTCATTCCAGAAGAGCGGTCGACTCACCAGTCGACCGGTGGCTGCAACGGTCAGAAAAATGACCGTTGGCCGGTCGACCGGCAGTCGACCGCCAGCTCTGACAGAACCCCAACGGCTCTTTTTCTGTGCAGCCTATATAAAGGGTTTTTGTCATCTGTTTTACATAGAACATTTAGGAGACTTCTTGAGCAGTTTTTCAGATACTTTTAGAAGAGTTTCTCCACAAGATTTTAGTGCAAATACTTCCAATCAAAAGGAAGAGTTTTTATTGAGTGTGTAAAAGTGATTCTTGAGTTTTCCTCCATAGCTTTCTTTCCTTGATTTTCTCACACCACACTTGAGCTATTCATTGCTAGATATTCCTATAGGTGTGTTGTAGTGAGAGTGCTCTTTAGGTGATCAAGTGTTGTGATCATCAAGAGATCCTTTCTTTGTATTTGAGGAAACGGGCAAGTGTGCTCGTTGTTGGTGGCTAGAGTTCGGTTGTGAACTCTTGGTGGTTCGAGGTACGGCCTCGGCGAGTCGGTGGACTTGCGTGTGTACGGGACTTGGGAGTCCGAGGGTTTGTAGGTGTACGGCACCGAGGAGAGATCCGGTGGGATCTTGCATAGTGGAAATCCTTCGTGTGTCGAAGGCGGGGATGTAGAGCAAGTGTGCTCGAACCTCGAAACAAACCCTTTGTGTTTGCGATTGCTTACTCTATCCCTCTCTCTCTCTTTGTCTCTTTTATATCTTGCATTACTTTCATTGTCTTTACTTTACATGCTTGATATACCCTTGTGCTTAAATTGCTATACTTGCTTGGGATTGCTTGATAACACTAGTATTCAACCAAGAGAGCCAACGCGGCACCTCAACCCATTCAAGGAGAATCTAGAGGAGCTTGTCCAGAGCCTCGCAAGGGGAATTCGGCAACACTCTTGGTTATACATAAGTGTTAAATTAATAAGAAGCTTTAATTTGGTCAACTTAGTTTTAATTCCGCATTATTTGTTCATAAGTGACCTTTAGATTAGCCAACACCTATTCACCCCCCCTCTAGGTGTTATTTCATAATTGGTATCAGAGCTAGTGCTCTTGATAAGGGTCTAACAACCTAAGAGTTAAAGATCCTACATTTGGGCTAATCACAATATTTGTTGTACACACACACCTCACCATGGACTTTATGTCACCACCCACCTTTGACATTCTTAACATCCACATTTGGAAAGTTAAGATGTCATTATTCCTCAAAGCCCTAGGTTATAATGTATATCTTGCCACTACTAATAATGCTTATTGTATAGATGGTAAGAATCTTGAGGCTAATACAAAAGCCCTAAATGCTTTGAAGAGTACCCTAAATGATGATTACTTATTTAGGGTTGCTAATATTGATATGGCTTTTGTAGTTTGGAACACCCTCATCTCCCTTGGCGAAAATGAACAATACCTTGCGGGGAGTGATTCGGATGTTGGAAGCGACACCTCCAACAAGTGCTACATGGTCCAAGGGGATGACCCCCTTGAGGTAAATACCGAATCCGATGATGAGGATGCTAGTATGTCATATGATGAGCAAAATTCTTTATGCCAATTATTGCTTGAAAGATATGACATAATTAAGAAAGAAAATAAAATTTGAAAAAGGACATTGCTTGCATGCATAATGAACATGATTCATGTAGAGATAACATTGCATGCTTAGAAAAGAATAATAAAGATTTGAAAAAGAACATTGATTGCATGCATGTAGAAAATGATTCTTTTAGAAATAAACTTGCATGTTTAGAAAAAGAAAATAATGATTTGAAAAATGAGAATGTTTCCCTTATGTCTAAAATAAATGATTTATGTGAAGGGAACACTATTTTGAAGGAAAAGATTATTTTGGTGGAAACTCAAAAAGAAGTTGTTTTTCAAGAAAACAAGACTTTGAAAAGAAAGATTTGTGAAAAAGAAAAAGAAGATGTTTGTAAAAAGAAAAAGAAATTGATCATATATCTCACCATGCTTTACATGCCTCCACTAGTGAGATTAATAATTTGAAAAATAAGATAGATAATTTGAGCTCTAATTTGAGCACATGTGCATTCAACCATTCTAAGTTGGAATCCTTGTTTCAAAAGAAACAAGTTCCCCATGCTCATGCTCATACACATCATGCTCATGCTTATAGTGCACATCACGATCACAATCACACTCATAAGCATCATGCTAAGGTGTACATTTGTACATATTGTGACCGCAAAGGCCATCTAGCAAAATATTGTTTTGATAAGAACCATATCTATATTTTGCTAAGTATAATAAATTTTGGGTTCCTTACAACAATGCTAACCCCAAAGGACCCAAGAAAACATGGGTACCAAAACCCCCACCTTTTGATTTTGATGTAGGTGTGGGATCTCACAAAACGTGAGAAGGTTGGTACCTTGGTAGTGGTTGCAATGGACATGATGGACATACACTTGGTTGCATCACTATCAAGGAGCTTGGTGGGACAACCACCATACTTGGAGCTTTGGAGTTGGTAACAACCTCTAAACTCCTATTTTATTTATGTACATGCTTTATACTTTTATCATATTCATAGCATGTTCATGTTTTAAGTTTTTTTTGTGCTTCATGTGGTATTTACATGCTTAGATGTAGAATATTTCAAAACTTGTATCTTTACATGTACACATAGTGAATTACAATTGACTCATATATGATTGAACTTCATGCTCACTTGTATCCACTCTATGCATGTGTATAATCTAGTTTTGATGATTCTCTTTTATACATGTTTTTGCCAATTATTTTTTGTGATTTACTTCATGTATATGCATGCTTAATTCAAATCTAATAATATACATGTATACCCGTGAGTCTCTTGCCTTCATGCAAACATTTAATAGACTCTTTTATTTTTGGGATATGTATGCATATTGTTAGATTTGTATAAACCATACATATACCATGAAAATTGTTGATTTTAGTGAAAAATGATTTTTCATGATTTGTTGTTAAAAATTTGACTTATGATCGTTTTTGGGCTTCAATGACTATTTTCATGTAGACACTATTTACATAACCTTTGAACACTCTATCTTTAAGAAAATATATAATTTGGAGCTTTATGGAATATGAGTGCTTGAACTTTTATGTATTTAGTATTATTCATGAAATACATATGATTTCATATTTATGAAGGATCTTTAACTAGTTTGTCAAAATCTATTTAAACTAGTTATCTATTCTTCAAGTATTGCACATGATTCTATTTTTATGGATAAATTCTTTTGTGATTTCAAAATTTTTGATGCTTCATGATTTGAATATTAGTTTGAATGTTAACCTTTATCAACACTAGGATTTATACTTGTACATATTATGGGCTACAAATAAATCTATTTATATTTGTGCTTGAATGCCTATTTGAACCCATTAGATGTGCTTGTATTGCTTAGTTTTGATGATAATTACATCTTCAAACTTGTATTCCCATTTGGACTTGTGATTTAACCATGTGCCTTCCATTTCATGTATATGCTTGTCTTGCCAAAACATTAAGATATACATGGATACCTCTTGAGTCATTTGCTTTTCATGCAAATCTATTTATAAGGACTCAATTGTATTTGGGGATATGTATGTATACCTAATGTCTTATCAAAACATACATATGCTATGAAATATAATTTTGATGATTTTCATATATTAAAATTTGTGATGATTTTCGTATTTTCAAAATTTATGATTTTAAGGAATATTGAGTTTTATTGCAACTTTCATGATACCATGTTTCACATAACACTATCACACTCACTTCTTTTTGATATGGACTTTATGGATAGAGTGCTTTTTAGTGCCTTGTGTTTCATTGATCTTTCATGAAAAACTTTTTAACTTATTCCTTGATGGAAGGATCTCGTACTAGTTCTTAAAACAAGTTCATTTAACTAGTTCGAATTCTTCATATGGTAGATTATATGATGTATACACTTATGCTTATTTTTCAATTGGTATCATTGGTTATTTGCAATTGGTATCAATATGACTTCATGTTGTGTATATCCATATTTTGATTGTATGTATGAATGCCTTCAAATTATATCAATTTCTGTTGGTATTATCTTGTCATACATATATGTTATCTATTTGTGCTTATTTTACAAGTGGTATTTCCTTTAAAAGCACAAAGATTGTTGATGCTAAGCTTAATTAGATTTCAAATTGGTATTTCATAATAAGCTTATGCATTGTGTTTTGAAATTGGTATCAAAAATTCAAAATTTGATTATTTTACAATTGATATCTCAAAATTTGTTGTTACTAAGAAAAGTTAAAATTTTGTTTTGATAAAGAAATATTCAAAATTTGGTTGTTCTACATTTGGTACCTTAAAAGAAAATATTGTATTTTTAAGATACTTCAAAATTTTGTTTTCATAAGAAAATTTCAAAATTTTTGATTTGTATTGTCTATATGCAAGGAGAGCTTAACATCTCTTCCATATGTAGATTCATGTTGAGTATATTATAATTTGAGGAGCTTGACAACTCTTCTTTTCATGATATACGTGTGTAGGGGGAGCTTCACATCTCCTCTTATGCATGACATATTATACGTTATGTGAATTAGGGCTTGTCATCCCTCTTTCATGTAATGTATATGTGTCGGGAAGCTAACTTAACGTCTTCCTCTTCATGAATTTATATTGCATATAAATTTATTGATTGATTTGTATTTACCCCTCCTTGATCTCTTTGTTTTTAACAAAAAGGGGAGAAAAATTTGTTTGATGTATTTTTCTTTGAACCCTTTGTTGATGATTGACAAAAAGGGGGAGAAGAATTTGTGATTTTATATGCATGATTTCATGATTTCCTTACTTAAGGGGGAGTAAGATTTGTATTTATGCATATATGTTGTCTTGCAATTAGGAGCAAAAGATTTGATTTATGATTTGATTTATATGATTGCATCTCCTACATTGCATACATGTCATGTGCTTCATTGAATATCTATTGCTTATTTATTATGCATGAGTTAAGGGGGAGCTTCTTTGAAGCTTTACTTTAATCCATGCATATATAACTCCATGAGTTTTGTCATCATCAAAAGGGGGAGATTGTTGGCCCAAAGGCCTATCACCCTAGTTTTGATGATGATCAACTCATGAAGTTATGTTTACTAATGATCTTGTGCTAATTAGTGACAGATTTCATGATCAAGATCTTAGTAGGTGCAAAGCTCACAAAGGTTAAAAGATCAAGATTTGGAGCTTGCATGTTGTGATCCAAGGAGCTTTGGATCAAGCTTGGACCAAGTCAAGATGATGTGAAGCTTCAAGTGAAGACTTCAAGAAGTTGAAGACTTGGGTCTAGGTATAGAATTTGTATGTTTGTTTTAGTAAAAATGTAAAGGATAGATAGTTGGTGGATTGCTCAAGTTATATCACACACACACACTCTTGATAGAACTCTTGATTTAATTGATTTCATAAAAGATTTTGTTTTTAGAAAAATATTTTTATTTAGAACAAAGATTTTCTTTGAGACAAATATTTATCTTGGATTTTGGTATTTCATAGTTCATATCTTTAAACCAAAATCATGATTAGTGCTTTATGTCAAAAACATAGATATTTCTTATGATTGTGTAGTGGATCATATCCATACACACTATGCTTTAAAAATGAATTCAAAATATCTTGTTTTTGTATTTGATAAAGATTTAAGAAAAGTTTGGAAAAACATTTCATGGAAAATTAGGTTTTTATCAAAAGAATTTTTACCAAGTATTTTACCTTAATAGTAGTATGACACATGCTCATACTCTATGATCTTTCTAGACCAAAACATTTTATCCAAGACCCAAAACCAATTCCATAATTTTCCAGGTCCTGGAAGTTCTGATTTTTCAGAATTTCTCAGTGACCGGTCGACCGGCAGTCGACTGGCACTCGACCGACATGCACAATTTTGTGCATGTGCGTATCAGTCGACCGGGACTCGACCGATACTCGACCGACCCAAACCTGTTTGCTCTCTGGAAATTGCCAGTCGACCGGACCGGTCGACCGACAGTTCATTCCAGAAGAGCGGTCGACTCACCAGTCGACCGGTGGCTGCAACGGTCAGAAAAATGACCGTTGGCCGGTCGACCGGCAGTCGACCGCCAGCTCTGACAGAACCCCAACGGCTCTTTTTCTGGGCAGCCTATATAAAGGGTTTTTGTCATCTGTTTTACATAGAACATTTAGGAGACTTCTTGAGCAGTTTTCAGATACTTTTAGAAGAGTTTCTCCACAAGATTTTAGTTTAAATACTTCCAATCAAAAGGAAGAGTTTTTATTGAGTGTGTAAAAGTGATTCTTGAGTTTTCCTCCATAGCTTTCTTTCCTTGATTTTCTCACACCACACTTGAGCTATTCATTGCTAGATATTCCTATAGGTGTGTTGTAGTGAGAGTGCTCTTTAGGTGATCAAGTGTTGTGATCATCAAAGAGATCCTTTCTTTGTATTTGAGGAAACGGGCAAGTGTGCTCGTTGTTGGTGGCTAGAGTTCGGTTGTGAACTCTTGGTGGTTCGAGGTACGGCCTCGGCGAGTCGGTGGACTTGCGTGTGTACGGGACTTGGGAGTCCGAGGGTTTGTAGGTGTACGGCACCGAGGAGAGATCCGGTGGGATCTTGCATAGTGGAAATCCTTCGTGTGTCGAAGGCGGGGATGTAGAGCAAGTGTGCTCGAACCTCGAAACAAACCCTTTGTGTTTGCGATTGCTTACTCTATCCCTCTCTCTCTCTTTGTCTCTTTTATATCTTGCATTACTTTCATTGTCTTTACTTTACATGCTTGATATACCCTTGTGCTTAAATTGCTATACTTGCTTGGGATTGCTTGATAACACTAGTATTCAACCAAGAGAGCCAACGCGGCACCTCAACCCATTCAAGGGAATCTAGAGGAGCTTGTCCAGAGCCTCGCAAGGGGAATTCGGCAACACTCTTGGTTATACATAAGTGTTAAATTAATAAGAAGCTTTAATTTGGTCAACTTAGTTTTAATTCCGCATTATTTGTTCATAAGTGACCTTTAGATTAGCCAACACCTATTCACCCCCCCTCTAGGTGTTATTTCATAGATAACATTTAGGTATTTGTATTTTGATTAGGTAATTGTATTTACAAGTATTATACCTTTATTACATATGTACCAAATACATAGTCCTAAAAAGGTGAATTTGAGGGTACTTAAGTGTACATATATATATACAAATAATTTCTAATATTTTCTAAAATTTGGATTAAGCTTAACACATGATTGTCACATTGTTAAATAAAATTATTTAGGCAATAAGCCGAATTTATTTAAGTCGGGTGTTACAAAGATGGTATGCTCGGTGGAGGCTACGGTGGTGCAGGTGGTGGTGGAGATGGTGATGAAGTTTTGTGGAGGTGATGGGTTCTTTTGGTGTCTCTTGGTGAAAGAGGTTGAAGAAGATGGAGTTAGTTGTTTGGAAATGGTGAAGGAGATGGAGGAGAAGAAGGTGGAGGAATTGGTGATGGAAAAATGGAGATGGTGAGTAGTTGTGATGGCCGGCCAAAGGGGCTTGGTGGTGGTGAGCTTGCTGTTGGAGCTTGCAGGAACAAAAAGGATGAAGGAAAGATGGAAGAGAGAGATGGGGATGCATATATATATAAAGGGAGGAAAATATTATAATAATAAACCATCATCACTTTCCCTCCAATGAGTGTGGCGTTTGCAAAGTCCCAAGGCTGCGTTTAGGCCATTTAAAGAGCCAAACGCGGGAGCTCAAGGCTGCGTCCAGAGGAAAACGCAAGGAGGCTGCGTTTCAAAAGAAAAGGACAAGGCATGGGTGATTTGGACTTGAGTTGAGTCAGCCCATAAGCATTTAATGCAGCATGGAGAGGGTGGCTGCATTAATGATGAACTCAGCTGGTGAAGCTCGCGTTTGAGGAAGGAGAGAGAAAAATGGAAAAGAGATAAGTGGAAAACTTGGATAAATTCTCGGTATCTGGGAAAATACCGAAAACTCCAGGAATGACCAAAAAAAAGTATCTCAGAAAGCTATCCAAAAATTCACAAAAATCATAAATATTATGAAATGATTTTTGGTGAAATCGGTTTCCAGAAATTCTATCTCATTTTCAAAATAAAAATCCTGGAATATACTGGGATCGGTGTCTACACCGGTAGGCTGAATTTTCGATAAGATCTGAAAATTCCCAGAAAATGCCCAAAGGAAGAAAAAATAATTCTAAGAAGGAATATGAAAGCAGAATCCGGAAATTGGTTCCAATAGCAAATTAAAATTCCTGGAATCAACCAGTGATACTGGCCGACACCGGTTTTGAAGATCTACAATTTAATTCCGAAAAATTCCAGAAAATCATGAAAAATCTAGAATATTAAAAATAATATTTGAAACTAAAATTAGTCAAATCTGAATACCAAACAGATCAAATCATGCAGTACTGCTATATGAGTAAGTATTTAAATAGCAGAAATAAAAAAAATAAAATAAAATAATAATAATAAAATGCACCAAAATCAGGATACGTAACTGTGCACGTATACCGAGGATGGGGTGTTACAATCTATCCACCTTACAAAAATTTCGTCCTCGAAATTTCAGGAAGGGGAAGATGACGATAGAGAGAATAGGAAGAAAGGGTTTTACCAACTAAGTTGAAAATAGTTGAGGGTAACGCTCACGAATAACGTCCTCCCGTTCCCATGTGGCTTCTCCTGGCACATGTCTATTCCAAGAAACCAATACTAATGGTATTGCTTTATTCTTCATGTTTTGATACTTTTGTCCAGGATGGCCATCGATTGCTCTTTATAAGACAGATCTGACTGTAGTTCCAGTTCGGAGTGATCTAGAATGTGACTCTCATCCTTGACATACCTCCTCAACTGTGATACATGGAATACATTGTGTAATCCTTCTAAAGATGGCGGTAATGCCAATCGGTAAGACACATCTCCCACACGATCCAAAATTTCGAATGGGCCGATGTATCTCGGACTAAGTTTTCCACGAGTACCGAACCGGATTACCCCTTTGGTGGGTGATATCTTTAAAATACATGCTCACCGGTTCTGAATTCCAATGGCCTTCTGTTTGTGTCTGCCCAACTCTTTTGTCGGCTCTGTGCTGCCCGGAGATGATCTCTGATGATTCGGACTTTGTCTGTTGTTTGGACTAGAATGTCTGGTCCCATAATTCTTCTTTCACCGACTTCGTCCCCACATATCGGTGACCTGCATTTCCTGCCATACAATGCCTCAAATGGGGCCATTTTGATACTAGCCTGATAGCTGTTATTATAAGAGAATTCTACCAAATGAATATAGTCTTCCCATGACCCTCTAAATTCCATCGTGCAGGCTCGTAACATGTCTTCAAGGATTTGAATAGTCCGTTCAGATTGTCAGTCTGTCTGGGGGTGGTATGAAGTACTGAATTTCAGACGAGTTCCTAAATTTTCTTGGAGACTTTCCCAGAAATGTGATCGGAATCTTGTATCTCTATCCGATACAATACTAACCGGAACTCCATGCAGACGAACTATCTCCTTCATATATTTTTTTCTGCAAGAACTTCTGTTGACTGACCTACTCTGAAAGGTAGAAAGTGAGCTGCTTTTGTGAGGCGGTCAACGATCACCCATACTGCATTGTTACCCTTAGGACTGCGGGGTAGTGCTGTGACAAAATCCATGGTGATATGTTCCCACTTCCATTCGGTATTGGTAAGGGCTGAAGAAGTCCAGCTGTTCTCTGGTGTTCTATCTTTATCTGCTGGCAAACTAAGCACTTGGCCACGTACTGAGCTATCTCCCTCTTCATAGCATTCCACCAAAACTGCTGTTTCAAGTCTTGATACATCTTATTTCCTCCTGGGTGTATGGAATAAGCCGAACTATGTGCTTCTGCCAAATTTTCTGTCGGACTTCTCCTTGGGGAACACAAATTCTATTACCAAAATATAAGGCATTATCCGAATGAATATGGAGGTCAGTTCTCAATCCAGCTTCTATTTGAGCTCTGAACTTCTGCAATCTGGGGTCTTCTTTCTGAGCTTCTTTAATTTCATTCATCAGGGTTGACTGGATCTGAAAGGTCATCAACTGTCTTGTGCTATCGACTCCTCGTACTATCATTAAGTCCAGTTTTATGAAGTCCTGAATTAATTCCTCCTGCTGAGTAAGTCGTATTAGCATCTTATTTTCTGGCTTCCTGCTCAATGCATCTGGTACGGTGTTGACTCTGCCCGGATGATACTGTAAGTCGATATCATAGTCTGCCATTAATTCAAGCCACCGTCTCTGTCTCATGTTCAATTCTTTCTGCGTGAAAATATACTTTAGACTCTTGTGATCAGTGTAGATTAGCACCTTGTCTCCCAGAAGATAATGTCTCCAGATCTTCAATGCGAATATTACCGCTGCCAGCTCTAAGTCATGAGTTGGGTAATTTCTCTCATGTGGTTTCAGTTGCCTGGATGCATAAGCTATGACATGACCATGCTGCATTAATACACACCCTAGGCCTTTCCCGGATGCATCACTATATATAACCATCCCTCCTCTTCCTGAAGGAGTCTTCAAAACTGGAGCTGTAATGAGTCTTTCCTTTAATTGCTTAAATGCTGCAGCACATTCCTCAGTCCAAATATATTTTTCTCCTTTCCGGGTGAGCTTCGTTAACGGGGCTGCAATTTTAGAAAAATCTTGGACAAAGCGCCTGTAATATCCGGTCAATCCAATAAAACTCTTAATTTCTGTTACTGTCCTTGGAATTGGCCAGTCCTTTACTGCCTGAATTTTACTGGGGTCTACTGAAATTCCTTCTTCCGAAACTATGTGTCCAAGGAAGGCCACACTATTTAACCAGAATTCACACTTGCTTTGCTTAGCATGAAGTTGTTCCTGTTGGAGAGTCTGTAACACTATTCTCAAGTGGTCTGCATGCTCTCTGTCGTTCTTCGAATAGATCAAGATGTCATCTATGAAAACAACTACAAACTGATCCAAATATGATGAGAACACTCTGTTCATCAAATCCATGAAAATTGCAGGGGCATTGGTGACTCCGAAGGGCATAACTAGAAACTCATAATGGCCATAACGAGTCCTGAATGCTGTCTTTGGAACGTCTTCTTTCTTTACCTTTAGCTGATGATAACCTGATTGCAAATCCAATTTTGAAAAGACCCGAGCTCCATGAAGCTGATCAAACAGATCATCAATTCTTGGTAAGGGTACTTATTCTTGATGGTAACTTTGTTTAACTCTCTGTAGTCTATACACAACCGCTTACCACCGTCTTTCTTGTTGGCCAATAACACTGGAGCTCCCCATGGTGAAGCACTTGGTCTAATCAATCCTTTGTCAGAGTATTCTTGTAGCTGTTTCTTTAAAATCTCCAACTCTGTGGGTGCCATTCTATATGGAGCTTTGGATATCGGAACTGTACCTGGGAGGGTATCAATGGAGAACTCAATTACCCTATCGGGTGGAAGCCCTGAGATTTCCTTAAATACTTCTGGAAACTCATTACAAACTGGTACCCTCTTTTTCTGGATCTCACCAGCAGTCATCTGTGCTTTTTCCTTGACAGGTTTGTGTTCTCCTTCAAATTGGAACTCAGGCTGAAGTGGTATCTTGAAAATGACTTTCTTGTTTCGACAATCAATGACTGCATGGTATTTACTGAGCCAAGTCATGCTTAAGATTACGTCGTACCCTTTAGTATCTAGTACGAGCATATCCACTGTTAATGTTCTGCCACACAGTCCCACCGGACAGTCTACACAAACTCTATTAGAGATGACTACTCCGTTACCGGTACTAATCTCCCACTGGTGATCTAAACATTCAACAGGTATAGAGTTCAAAGCAATGAAACTATCTGATATGTAACAATGAGAAGCGCCAGAATCAAAGAGGGCTAAGACAGGTTTAGAGTGCACCATAATCTTACCTGTTACCACTTCTCCAGAAGTTTGGGCCTCTTCCGCTGTCAAGTTGTAGGCTCGTCCTCTTCCACGACCTGCTGCATTTCTAACTCCCCTCTGGACTGGGCGGATAGCTTGTAGTGGGGGAGGGGGAAGAGCCCTCCTAACCATTGGTCCTTGGTTCCTCTGTCCATCTGGCCCTGAAAGTGCTGGTAATGCTGGGTTGACCATTCCCATTCTTTTGTGGGGACAGACTTCTATTGAATGATCACGGGAACCACATACCAGGCATAACCCATTTGCCCTACGGCAATTTTGTCGAGAGTGACCTGGTTTCTGGCAATAGCTACAAAAAGAAAACGGTTGGGTTACTGGGAAGGGGGCTGGTCGAAACGGTCGCCTCATGGCTGGGACTCTTGCTGTTCTGAATGGACCTCCTCTCCCTGTATGTGGAAATGGCCTCTTCAGGGTCTGATTCCTTATCATGTTAGATTTCCCTTTCTCCAGTCCTCGCTCCACCTCTCGAGCTATGGTAAGGACTTGGGAATACGTTTTCAGCTGTTGGGGCATCAAGAGGATTTGAATGTCCATTCGCAAACCCTGTTGGAACCTACTCGCCCGCTTTTCTTCATCAGCCACCATATATGGAGCGAAGCGGCTCAGCCTCAAGAACTCAGCGGCATACTCATCTACAGACCGGTTCCATTGTTGAAGTCGGATGAACTGTTCCTCCATCTCTTTCTGAGCTGTGGCGGGGAAAAACCTATTATAGAAGCTTTGGGAAAACTGGTCCCAAGTGACAGGTTTCTCTAGTCTTGCTTCTTCAGCTAGCACCAGCTCCTGGCTACATCCTTTAGCTGAATCTTAGCGACCTCCACTTGATTTTCTTTGGGGACCCGGGCTGCGTTCAACAGGTCTGTGGTGTCAATCAGCCATTGCTCAGCATCTAGTGGTTTCTCTTCTCCCGTGAATATCGCCGGTTGTAACCGCCTGAAGTCTGATACATTCCCCGGCCTTTGTTCCTTGGGAGTTACTAACTCTTGCCGAAGGAGTTCCGTCTGCTGTTGCTGATTTTCCATCATAGTCTGGATAACCCTCAGAATCTCAACATTCTCCCCCGCGGGTCCATTTGATGCTTGTCCGGAGTTGTTACGACCCGTCCTTCTATCCATACTTATGTTGGTAAAAAGGGAGACTGGAAACTGGAAAGATGGAAGGATTTTAGGACACAAGGAAAGGAATCAAGAAAGACAAGATAACTTTGTTTATTGTAGTTGGCAATGGCAAATTCCATTTGCTACTTGATTGTACTATAGGTGTGAGAGCCTAGGCTCTAATACCAACTTGTAACGCCCCGTTCCGGAGGGTACCGGGACGTCACTGCGACGTACATACGCCGGTCAGAAGTACCCTCACGTATATACGCTAAGCATCGATACAAGCAAGAATCAGAGTACGACAAACGTAGCGTCCATTCATATGCCAACATAAGAAATACAAAGTACAAGGTTATCACAGGATGTGACATACTATTACATATCACATGCATCCTATATCACAGCCAAGCACAAAAGTACGATTTACAATATGATTACAAGATGCTCACGAGCTGAAGGAAGGTCCCGCGAGCTAAAAAGGAGAGTCTGGCACAATAGAAACGAGACTAGTCAGCCTGCTCGGAAAGGAAAGCTTGATCTTCCACAGAAGGCTCCACCTCAATCCAAGGTCCGGAACCTGAACATACAAATTCAAGGGAGTCAGGACCTCCCAAACAAGTGAACAGGTTACAGCCGAGCGGCATAAGAAATAAGAGTATGAGAGTCGGTACAATATCATGAATAATCAGCCAGCGAGTAAAGGAAGCACAAAATGTTATAAACGAAAGGCATTGTATAAGCTCAAGTTACGACCTCATGAGACTAGTACTTCGAGGGAATAATCCAAACAAGGAAACCCTCATCTATATACCTTTATCTCATGTCCCCGTAATCCAAGCGCATACAACACCCACAATTAACGTCTTTTATTATTATTATTATTGCTCACCTTACCCTGATATCTAGCTATGTGGACTAGCGTCCCAGCACACATAGATCCATATCCCAGTAAAGCAAGGTTGTTATTGGAAACCAGCGGGGGTATCAACGAACTATGTTTACAGTGGGTCCCGTGCATACCCGGGACCACGGCCCAGGATTGTTCCGTTGCTTGGTAACGGAACCCGCCGCAAGGCAAACAGGAGGGACTTATGTATGCCCTTTTCATGATGGTACCAGGAAGGAGGGAGCCAGCACTCCCCTCGGTCGCCTGGAGGCCCACAGGTCAGACCGGAAATTTAGTTGCACAACATACCTAATACCACTGTAAACACGAACACATATTGATAGCCGCATATTTCCCCTGACCCGATGCAAGTTGTCTTATTTTATGATTTATTAGATGATTTATCAGATTCCGGGAATGAGCAAGAACAAGTCAGGAACGTCATGAATATAGGTATATCAGGAGTACTGGTTCGTACCATAATGTATCACATGTGTATCAGGAGTACAGTTGTTCTATCAAGATGTCAGGTCATCATTCCCGTTATCGTGATAATTATGAAGGTCAAGTGTATCATGCCTTATGTTAATAGATAGCATGATAAGAGGTGATATTCATCAAGTGACAAGTCTTGCAAATAGCAATATAATAAATGACCCAAAGATAATGTTCATAATCAAAGAAGTAATTAACCATAACAATTAATCAAGATTAGTCGACTAAGGAGAGAAATTAGTCGACTAGGGAGAGAAATTAGTCGACTTAGAGAAGGAGTTAGTCGACTAATAGGCTGCGTTTCGCAAGACTGCGTTTCACAAGTCCGCGTCTTGTCTCCAGTCCGCGTCTCACAAATCCGCGTCTTGTCTCAAGTCCGCGTCTCACAAGTCCGCGTCTCACAAGTCCGCGTCTCAGGAGAGAGTTAGTCGACTGTAGAAAAGGGGTAGTCGACTAATGAAAGCTGCGTTTTCAGAAATAAGGTTGCGTTTCAAGGAAGTTAGTCGACTAGTTGTGGGGTCAAGTCGACTAATGGGTGCAAAACAGAGAACAGATCCTGATGCTTGAGGGCTGTGGTTTGTTGATAATATTACAAGTATGAGAACAATGTCCAAGTCTTGGCGAGTAGAATTACTCGCCTAAAATGCGTCCGACGTAGAGAAACTCGGTCCCAATCCAAAGGAGGGTACCGGTCCTCACAAGTTGATGGAGAGGGGTTGTGGTAGTTTGGAGAAGATGGAGGTGCAAGTCTAGTTCACCATGTCAAATCGGGATTTTGCAAACGTTGTTGCGGGGGACGAATCTATAGTCCGTCGGAAAGAGGTCGTCGAGGAGGTGAAGATGGTATGCTCGGTGGAGGCTACGGTGGTGCAGGTGGTGGTGGAGATGGTGATGAAGTTTTGTGGAGGTGATGGGTTCTTTTGGTGTCTCTTAGTGAAAGAGGTTGAAGAAGATGGAGTTAGTTGTTTGGAAATGGTGAAGGAGATGGAGGAGAAGAAGGTGGAGGAATTGGTGATGGAAAAATGGAGATGGTGAGTAGTTGTGATGGCCGGCCAAAGGGGCTTGGTGGTGGTGAGCTTGCTGTTGGAGCTTGCAGGAACAAAAAGGATGAAGGAAAGATGGAAGAGAGAGATGGGGATGCATATATATATAAAGGGAGAAAATATTATAATAATAAACCATCATCACTTTCCCTCCAATGAGTGTGGCGTTTGCAAAGTCCCAAGGCTGCATTTAGGCCATTTAAAGAGCCAAACGCGGGAGCTCAAGGCTGCGTCCAGAGGAAAACGCAAGGAGGCTGCGTTTCAAAAGAAAAGGACAAGGCATGGGTGATTTGGACTTGAGTTGAGTCAGCCCATAAGCATTTAATGCAGCATGGAGAGGGTGGCTGCATTAATGATGAACTCAGCTGGTGAAGTTCGCGTTTGAGGAAGGAGAGAGAAAAATGGAAAAAGAGATAAGTGGAAAACTTGGTTAAATTCTCGGTATCTGGGAAAATACCGAAAACTCCAGGAATGACCAAAAATTGAAGTATCTCAGAAAGCTATCCAAAAATTCACAAAAATCATAAATATTATGAAATGATTTTTGGTGAAATAGGTTTCCAAAAATTCTATCTCATTTTCAAAATAAAAATCCTGGAATATACTGGGATCGGTGTCTACACCGGGTAGGCTGAATTTTCGATAAGATCTGAAAATTCCCAGAAAATGCCCAAAGGAAGAAAACATAATTCTAAGAAGGAATGTGAAAGCAGAATCCGAAAATTTGGTTCCAATAGCAAATTAAAATTCCTGGAATCAACCAGTGATACTGGCCGACACCGGTTTTGAAGATCTACAATTTAATTCCGAAAAATTCCAGAAAATCATGAAAAATCTAGAATATTAAAAAATAATATTTGAAACTAAAATTAGTCAAATCTGAATACCAAACAGATCAAATCATGCAGTACTGCTATATGAGTAAGTATTTAAATAGCAGAAAATAAAATAAAATAAAATAAAATAATAATAATAAAATGCACCAAAAATCAGGATACGTAACTGTGCACGTATACCGAGGATGGGGTGTTACAATCTATCCACCTTACAAAAAATTTCGTCCTCGAAATTTCAGGAAGGGGAAGATGACGATAGAGAGAATAGGAAGAAAGGGTTTTACCAACTAAGTTGAAAATAGTTGAGGGTAACGCTCACGAATAACGTCCTCCCGTTCCCATGTGGCTTCTCCTGGCACATGTCTATTCCAAGAAACCAATACTAATGGTATTGCTTTATTCTTCAATGTTTGATACTTTTGTCCAGGATGGCCATCGATTGCTCTTTATAAGACAGATCTGACTGTAGTTCCAGTTCGGAGTGATCTAGAATGTGACTCTCATCCTTGACATACCTCCTCAACTGTGATACATGGAATACATTGTGTAATCCTTCTAAAGATGGCGGTAATGCCAATCGGTAAGACACATCTCCCACACGATCCAAAATTTCGAATGGGCCGATGTATCTCGGACTAAGTTTTCCACGAGTACCGAACCGGATTACCCTTTGGTGGGTGATATCTTTAAAATACATGCTCACCGGTTCTGAATTCCAATGGCCTTCTGTTTGTGTCTGCCCAACTCTTTTGTCGGCTCTGTGCTGCCCGGAGATGATCTCTGATGATTCGGACTTTGTCTGTTGTTTGGACTAGAATGTCTGGTCCCATAATTCTTCTTTCACCGACTTCGTCCCAACATATCGGTGACCTGCATTTCCTGCCATACAATGCCTCAAATGGGACCATTTTGATACTAGCCTGATAGCTGTTATTATAAGAGAATTCTACCAAATGAATATAGTCTTCCCATGACCCTCTAAATTCCATCGTGCAGGCTCGTAACATGTCTTCAAGGATTTGAATAGTCCGTTCAGATTGTCCGTCTGTCTGGGGGTGGTATGAAGTACTGAATTTCAGACGAGTTCCTAAATTTTCTTGGAGACTTTCCCAGAAATGTGATCGGAATCTTGTATCTCTATCCGATACAATACTAACCGGAACTCCATGCAGACGAACTATCTCCTTCATATATTTTTCTGCAAGAACTTCTGTTGACTGACCTACTCTGAAAGGTAGAAAGTGAGCTGCTTTTGTGAGGCGGTCAACGATCACCCATACTGCATTGTTACCCTTAGGACTGCGGGGTAGTGCTGTGACAAAATCCATGGTGATATGTTCCCACTTCCATTCGGGTATTGGTAAGGGCTGAAGAAGTCCAGCTGTTCTCTGGTGTTCTATCTTTATCTGCTGGCAAACTAAGCACTTGGCCACGTACTGAGCTATCTCCCTCTTCATAGCATTCCACCAAAACTGCTGTTTCAAGTCTTGATACATCTTATTTCCTCCTGGGTGTATGGAATAAGCCGAACTATGTGCTTCTGCCAAATTTTCTGTCGGACTTCTCCTTGGGGAACACAAATTCTATTACCAAAATATAAGGCATTATCCGAATGAATACGGAGGTCAGTTCTCAATCCAGCTTCTATTTGAGCTCTGAACTTCTGCAATCTGGGGTCTTCTTTCTGAGCTTCTTTAATTTCATTCATCAGGGTTGACTGGATCTGAAAGGTCATCAACTGTCTTGTGCTATCGACTCCTCGTACTATCATTAAGTCCAGTTTTATGAAGTCCTGAATTAATTCCTCCTGCTGAGTAAGTCGTATTAGCATCTTATTTTCTGGCTTCCTGCTCAATGCATCTGGTACGGTGTTGACTCTGCCCGGATGATACTGTAAGTCGATATCATAGTCTGCCATTAATTCAAGCCACCGTCTCTGTCTCATGTTCAATTCTTTCTGCGTGAAAATATACTTTAGACTCTTGTGATCAGTGTAGATTAGCACCTTGTCTCCCAGAAGATAATGTCTCCAGATCTTCAATGCGAATATTACCGCTGCCAGCTCTAAGTCATGAGTTGGGTAATTTCTCTCATGTGGTTTCAGTTGCCTGGATGCATAAGCTATGACATGACCATGCTGCATTAATACACACCCTAGGCCTTCCCGGATGCATCACTATATATAACCATCCCTCCTCTTCCTGAAGGAGTCTTCAAAACTGGAGCTGTAATGAGTCTTTCCTTTAATTGCTTAAATGCTGCAGCACATTCCTCGGTCCAAATATATTTTTCTCCTTTCCGGGTGAGCTTCGTTAACGGGGCTGCAATTTTAGAAAAATCTTGGACAAAGCGCCTGTAATATCCGGCCAATCCAATAAAACTCTTAATTTCTGTTACTGTCCTTGGAATTGGCCAGTCCTTTACTGCCTGAATTTTACTGGGGTCTAATGAAATTCCTTCTTCCGAAACTATGTGTCCAAGGAAGGCCACACTATTTAACCAGAATTCACACTTGCTTTGCTTAGCATGAAGTTGTTCCTGTTGGAGAGTCTGTAACACTATTCTCAAGTGGTCTGCATGCTCTCTGTCGTTCTTCGAATAGATCAAGATGTCATCTATGAAAACAACTACAAACTGATCCAAATATGATGAGAACACTCTGTTCATCAAATCCATGAAAAATTGCAGGGGCATTGGTGACTCCGAAGGGCATAACTAGAAACTCATAATGGCCATAACGAGTCCTGAATGCTGTCTTTGGAACGTCTTCTTTCTTTACCTTTAGCTGATGATAACCTGATTGCAAATCCAATTTTGAAAAGACCCGAGCTCCATGAAGCTGATCAAACAGATCATCAATTCTTGGTAAGGGGTACTTATTCTTGATGGTAACTTTGTTTAACTCTCTGTAGTCTATACACAACCGCTTACCACCGTCTTTCTTGTTGGCCAATAGCACTGGAGCTCCCCATGGTGAAGCACTTGGTCTAATCAATCCTTTGTCAGAGTATTCTTGTAGCTGTTTCTTTAAAATCTCCAACTCTGTGGGTGCCATTCTATATGGAGCTTTGGATATCGGAACTGTACCTGGGAGGGTATCAATGGAGAACTCAATTACCCTATCGGGTGGAAGCCCTGAGATTTCCTTAAATACTTCTGGAAACTCATTCCAAACTGGTACCCTCTTTTCTGGATCTCACCAGCAGTCATCTGTGCTTTTTCCTTGACAGGTTTGTGTTCTCCTTCAAATTGGAACTCAGGCTGAAGTGGTATCTTGAAATGACTTTCTTGTTTCGACAATCAATGACTGCATGGTATTTACTGAGCCAAGTCATGCCTAAGATTACGTCGTACCCTTTAGTATCTAGTACGAGCATATCCACTGTTAATGTTCTGCCACACAGTCCCACCGGACAGTCTACACAAACTCTATTAGAGATGACTACTCCGTTACCGGTACTAATCTCCCACTGGTGATCTAAACATTCAACAGGTATAGAGTTCAAAGCAATGAAACTATCTGATATGTAACAATGAGAAGCGCCAGAATCAAAGAGGGCTAAGACAGGTTTAGAGTGCACCATAATCTTACCTGTTACCACTTCTCCAGAAGTTTGGGCCTCTTCCGCTGTCAAGTTGTAGGCTCGTCCTCTTCCACGACCTGCTGCATTTCTAACTCCCCTCTGGACTGGGCGGATAGCTTGTAGTGGGGGAGGGGGAAGAGCCCTCCTAACCATTGGTCCTTGGTTCCTCTGTCCATCTGGCCCTGAAAGTGCTGGTAATGCTGGGTTGACCATTCCCATTCTTTTGTGGGGACAGACTTCTATTGAATGATCACGGGAACCACATACCAGGCATAACCCATTTGCCCTACGGCAATTTTGTCGAGAGTGACCTGGTTTCTGGCAATAGCTACAAAAAGAAAACGGTTGGGTTACTGGGAAGGGGGCTGGTCGAAACGGTCGCCTCATGGCTGGGACTCTTGCTGTTCTGAATGGACCTCCTCTCCCTGTATGTGGAAATGGCCTCTTCAGGGTCTGATTCCTTATCATGTTAGATTTTCCTTTCTCCAGTCCTCGCTCCACCTCTCGAGCTATGGTAAGGACTTGGGAATACGTTTTCAGCTGTTGGGGCATCAAGAGGATTTGAATGTCCATTCGCAAACCCTGTTGGAACCTACTCGCCCGCTTTTCTTCATCAGCCACCATATATGGAGCGAAGCGGCTCAGCCTCAAGAACTCAGCGGCATACTCATCTACAGACCGGTTCCATTATTAAAGTCGGATGAACTGTTCCTCCATCTCTTTCTGAGCTGTGGCGGGGAAAAACCTATTATAGAAGCTTTGGGAAAACTGGTCCCAAGTGACAGGTTTCTCTAGTCTTGCTTCTTCAGCTAGCACCAGGTCCTGGCTACATCCTTTAGCTGAATCTTAGCGACCTCCACTTGATTTTCTTTGGGGACCCGGGCTGCGTTCAACAGGTCTGTGGAGTCAATCAGCCATTGCTCAGCATCTAGTGGTTTCTCTTCTCCCGTGAATATCGCCGGTTGTAACCGCCTGAAGTCTGATACATTCCCCGGCCTTTGTTCCTTGGGAGTTACTAACTCTTGCCGAAGGAGTTCCGTCTGCTGTTGCTGATTTTCCATCATAGTCTGGATAACCCTCAGAATCTCAACATTCTCCCCGCGGGTCCATTTGATGCTTGTCCGGAGTTGTTACGACCCGTCCTTCTATCCATACTTATGTTGGTAAAAAGGGAGACTGGAAACTGGAAAGATGGAAGGATTTTAGGACACAAGGAAAGGAATCAAGAAAGACAAGATAACTTTGTTTATTGTAGTTGGCAATGGCAAATTCCATTTGCTTCTTGATTGTACTATAGGTGTGAGAGCCTAGGCTCTAATACCAACCTGTAACGCCCCGTTCCGGAGGGTACCGGGACGTCACTGCGACGTACATACGCCGGTCAGAAGTACCCTCACGTATATACGCTAAGCATCGGTACAAGCAAGAATCAGAGTACGACAAACGTAGCGTCCATTCATATGCCAACATAAGAAATACAAAGTACAAGGTTATCACAGGATGTGACATACTATTACATATCACATGCATCCTATATCACAGCCAAGCACAAAAGTACGATTTACAATATGATTACAAGATGCTCACGAGCTGAAGGAAGGTCCCGCGAGCTAAAAAGGAGAGTTTGGCACAATAGAAACCGAGACTAGTCAGCCTGCTCGGAAAGGAAAGCTTGATCTTCCACAGAAGGCTCCACCTCAATCCAAGGTCCGGAACCTGAACATACAAATTCAAGGGAGTCAGGACCTCCCAAACAAGTGAACAGGTTACAGCCGAGCGGCATAAGAAATAAGAGTATGAGAGTCGGTACAATATCATGAATAATCAGCCAGCGAGTAAAGGAAGCACAAAATGTTATAAACGAAAGGCATTGTATAAGCTCAAGTTACGACCTCATGAGACTAGTACTTCGAGGGAATAATCCAAACAAGGAAACCCTCATCTATATACCTTTATCTCATGTCCCCGTAATCCAAGCGCATACAACACCCACAATTAACGTCTTTTATTATTATTATTATTGCTCACCTTACCCTGATATCTAGCTATGTGGACTAGCGTCCCAGCACACATAGATCCATATCCCAGTAAAGCAAGGTTGTTATTGGAAACCAGCGGGGGTATCAACGAACTATGTTTACAGTGGGTCCCGTGCATACCCGGGACCACGGCCCAGGATTGTTCCGTTGCTTGGTAACGGAACCCGCCGCAAGGCAAACAGGAGGGACTTATGTATGCCCTTTTCATGATGGTACCAGGAAGGAGGGAGCCAGCACTCCCCTCGGTCGCCTGGAGGCCCACAGGTCAGACCGGAAATTTAGTTGCACAACATACCTAATACCACTGTAAACACGAACACATATTGATAGCCGCATATTTCCCCTGACCCGATGCAAGTTGTCTTATTTTATGATTTATTAGATGATTTATCAGATTCCGGGAATGAGCAAGAACAAGTCAGGAACGTCATGAATATAGGTATATCAGGAGTACTGGTTCGTACCATAATGTATCACATGTGTATCAGGAGTACAGTTGTTCTATCAAGATGTCAGGTCATCATTCCCGTTATCGTGATAATTATGAAGGTCAAGTGTATCATGCCTTATGTTAATAGATAGCATGATAAGAGGTGATATTCATCAAGTGACAAGTCTTGCAAATAGCAATATAATAAATGACCCAAAGATAATGTTCATAATCAAAGAAGTAATTAACCATAACAATTAATCAAGATTAGTCGACTAAGGAGAGAAATTAGTCGACTAGGGAGAGAAATTAGTCGACTTAGAGAAGGAGTTAGTCGACTAATAGGCTGCGTTTCGCAAGACTGCGTTTCACAAGTCCGCGTCTCACAAGTCCGCGTCTTGTCTCAAGTCCGCGTCTCACAAGTCCGCGTCTTGTCTCAAGTCCGCGTCTCACAAGTCCGCGTCTCACAAGTCCGCGTCTCAGGAGAGAGTTAGTCGACTGTAGAAAAGGGGTAGTCGACTAATGAAAGCTGCGTTTTCAGAAATAAGGTTGCGTTTCAAGGAAGTTAGTCGACTAGTTGTGAGGTCAAGTCGACTAATGGGTGCAAAACAGAGAACAGATCCTGATGCTTGAGGGCTGTGGTTTGTTGATAATATTACAAGTATGAGAACAATGTCCAAGTCTTGGCAAGTAGA
This sequence comes from Agave tequilana, assembly GCA_038442645.1. NCBI lineage: Eukaryota > Viridiplantae > Streptophyta > Magnoliopsida > Asparagales > Asparagaceae > Agave > Agave tequilana. The sequence goes on along the minus strand of JAVJIF010012761.1, from coordinate 41,735 downwards.
ATTACTCGCCTAAAATGCGTCCGACGCAGAGAAACTCGGTCCCAATCCAAAGGAGGGTACCGGTCCTCACAAGTTGATGGAGAGGGGTTGTGGTAGTTTGGAGAAGATGGAGGTGCAAGTCTAGTTCACCATGTCAAATCGGGATTTTGCAAACGTTGTTGCGGGGGACGAATCTATAGTCCGTCGGAAAGAGGTCGTCGAGGAGGTGAAGATGGTATGCTCGGTGGAGGCTACGGTGGTGCAGGTGGTGGTGGAGATGGTGATGAAGTTTTGTGGAGGTGATGGGTTCTTTTGGTGTCTCTTGGTGAAAGAGGTTGAAGAAGATGGAGTTAGTTGTTTGGAAATGGTGAAGGAGATGGAGGAGAAGAAGGTGGAGGAATTGGTGATGGAAAAATAGAGATGGTGAGTAGTTGTGATGGCCGGCCAAAGGGGCTTGGTGGTGGTGAGCTTGCTGTTGGAGCTTGCAGGAACAAAAAGGATGAAGGAAAGATGGAAGAGAGAGATGGGGATGCATATATATATAAAGGGAGGAAAATATTATAATAATAAACCATCATCACTTTCCCTCCAATGAGTGTGGCGTTTGCAAAGTCCCAGGCTGCGTTTAGGCCATTTAAAGAGCCAAACGCGGGAGCTCAAGGCTGCGTCCAGAGGAAAACGCAAGGAGGCTGCGTTTCAAAAGAAAAGGACAAGGCATGGGTGATTTGGACTTGAGTTGAGTCAGCCCATAAGCATTTAATGCAGCATGGAGAGGGTGGCTGCATTAATGATGAACTCAGCTGGTGAAGCTCGCGTTTGAGGAAGGAGAGATAAAAATGGAAAAAGAGATAAGTGGAAAACTTGGATAAATTCTCGGTATCTGGGAAAATACCGAAAACTCCAGGAATGACCAAAAATTGAAGTATCTCAGAAAGCTATCCAAAAATTCACAAAAATCATAAATACTATGAAATGACTTTTGGTGAAATCGGTTTCCAGAAATTCTATCTCATTTTCAAAATAAAAATCCTGGAATATACTGGGATCGGTGTCTACACCGGGTAGGCTGAATTTTCGATAAGATCTGAAAATTCCCAGAAAATGCCCAAAGGAAGAAAACATAATTCTAAGAAGGAATGTGAAAGCAGAATCCGAAAATTTGGTTCCAATAGCAAATTAAAATTCCTGGAATCAACCAGTGATACTGGCCGACACCGGTTTTGAAGATCTACAATTTAATTCCGAAAAAATTCCAGAAAATCATGAAAAAATCTAGAATATTAAAAAATAATATTTGAAACTAAAATTAGTCAAATCTGAATACCAAACAGATCAAATCATGCAGTACTGCTATATGAGTAAGTATTTAAATAGCAGAAAATAAAATAAAATAAAATAAAATAATAATAATAAAATGCACCAAAAATCAGGATATGTAACTGTGCACGTATACCGAGGATGGGGTGTTACATGTCACCTACGAAAGTGGTGTAATAACTAGGCTAGGATTTTTTCTTTTTTTCTCTTTTTTGCTCGGGGACGAGCAAAAGCTAGGTATGGGGGTGTGATTGTTATTCATTTTTGCATCATTTTTAACATCCATACCATGCATTATGTTAATAAAAATGAGCTTTTTAATCTTTTTCTCTCTAAATTTGCAGGTCCACATTTAATGGAGAGGAGGCCCATAATCCATGGAATTATCAAAGAATTAAAAGGGATAAATCAAAGGCCAAAAGAAAAGCCCAAAAAGTCTAGCCCATGACCTGGAGACATCCACGCATATACCCGGAGATTCTAGAAGATCCACGTGGCCAACAGACCGTAACAGAACCGCAACAGAATTCGCTGGCGCAACGGCCAAGATTCTGCCGCGGAAACGCGGCTCTGGCCGCGGATCCGCGGCAGGAATCTGGCCGTTTAGCCAGCGATTTGATCCAACCTTCTGGATTCTGGAGCCTTCTCCTCTGAAGCCTATAAATAGACCCCCAGGGCTCTGAGAGCTTGTAGGTTTTGAGAGAGTTGTAGGGATTTTCTCTTTTTTTGTAGTGCTCTTGTAATCTCCTTCTTCCCCCTAGAAATTCTGTAAAAGAGAGAAAGAGAGAGAGTGAAAGCTTGTAATCCAAGGGGTGACAACTTGAAGTAAGGATTAATCCAATCTCCTTTCTCATCTTTACAATTTCTAGTGCTTTACATTTCTTGCATTTCTTTCTTCAAGCTTTACTTTCATTGCACTTCTTCTTCATGAATTGTTGTTTTCTTTTATTTGCAATGTCTAGCTAATCCTTTTTAACATGACTAGCTAACCACTAACTTTGCTAACTTCTAACTCTTGGGTGATTGCTAACATTTAATCTTGCAATATTGAGTCTCTTTCATTCCCAATGAAGTTGAGTTACTTTCATTCTTGGCAAGTGCTTGTTGTAATTGCATATGATTCATGTGAGCCTCATTTAGAGCCTTGTCTTTAGAACAAGTGTCTTGATGGAACATGGAGATGGATCACCTAAAATTGCTATTGGTTTGTAGTATAATTTTCTTACTTCAATGCTAGCTTTGGTATGGCTTTGAAACACTAATGAATTTTGTATCTCCCTCCTTAGCATTCCCTTGAGTGGCACTCCTAGATTCCACCATTGAAATTCTATCTCGGGAGCCGATGAATCAATGAGGCTACAAGCCAAGACCGAGACGAACACTCATCTTCCAAGTGGGAAAGTAACTTGACCAACAAGCAAGACAAACCCTAGCCGATGAATCAACATGAGGCATGCATCACCACAATGAGATTAGTAAGTTAGCAAATTAGAAATGTTAGCTAGTCATGGCTTCTTCCATCTAAAAGTTTTCCAAAAGTTTTTCTTCTCTAGTTTTTATTCTAGCAAGGTAATTCTTCCAAGTTCTTTTTCATTTTCTTTTACATCGCTTTTCTTTTCATGCACCCAATCACCACAAATTCTTTTCCCTATTTTTTATGTCATATTGATTCTTTGTGAACATAGAAGAATACTCGTTTTCTCTCTTCACCACTTAACTGTAAAGCTTCTATCGCGAGCTCTCCCTGAGGATCAACCCGTAATAGCCCATGCTACTACGGTGATTCGGAAGGAGTAAATCATCATTGTTAGTACATTCTTGGAGTTGTCGAGCACCGAAGGTTGATTCTAAACCTTTCTTTTTTGTTGAATATTAGTGCACTCCTATTCCTTCCTTATCAGTAGGCAGCCGTGATGGCGCAACAGTTTGGTGGTGTATCCCGTATGAAGCTTATTTGTGTTATTAGGTTCTTGAGAATTGACAGCGGAAGCTGATTTGGACTTCACATAGAGGTGAAGAGTTAGACTTCACGTACTGGTGAAGTGTTGTAATCTCAATGAACATTTGATCTTCCGGTGAGAAGATAGTTGAGCTTGGATAAGGGGGCGTACATTCAGTTTGTTGAGCCGATGTTGGTATTTAGTGTGCTCTACTCAGATTTGATTAGATCGTCTTGAAGATATTTGGGTTGGTGTTCCAGTCAATTGTTGAGTCATTGTTGGCTCATGTTGGGTTCTTCTTGAGGTCATTAAGAATGATGTTCCATTCAGTTGCTGAGTTGTAAACACGATCGTTGGTCGGCTCATATGGTATTGATTCTCTTCGGTGGAGTGTTGGGAATGGATGTATGGTGCATTCCATTGGATGGCTTAGCTGAAATTTGGAATCTTTACAATTTACATTAGAGTTTAGAGAGAGTTGTCTGAGGGGACGACAAACTCAATTTGGATTGATTCAATCATTTGGATCCGTTGTGATCGTTTGTGAGTTTGGAGAGAGTTGCTAGTGGTGATAACAAACTTAATTATGGAGTGAATCAATCATTTTGTTCCGATGTGATCGTTTGAAATCAATTGTAAGTGTGTGCCGACGATTCGTTTGGAACCGTTTGGTCCGTTCGGCCAAGCCGAGATCATGTGTCAATTTTGCCAAGATCGTGTGTCGAATTCATCCGGAGTGCTCAAGCCGAGATCGTGTGTCGATTTCTCCAGGTATTTATTGAAGTTTGGCTCGGATTTGAAAAATTTTCACCGAGGTGGAGAATTCAGAGAAAGAGGGGGGAAAAAAAAAACAGGAGATAGAGTTTTTTAACTCTATGACAGAACTTTGGTCGACCGGGTGGTTGACCGACATGCACAAGGCTTGGATCAGTTGACCGCTCGATCGATCGATGTTGCACGAGGAAGGAGAACCCAGTTGGGTCGGTCCACCGACATTTCTTGTAAGTCCTGCAATGACAGAGGGTATTGGGTCGGTCGACCAAGCGGTTAATCGCATACTCGGGTCAGTCGACCGCCCGGCCGACTGACATTCGGGTCAGAACTGATTCTGAGCCCGACCTGGAGCTATTTTGGGGTTTCTTCTCCTCTCTATAAATAGAGGATGTAACCTATTTTTAGGGTTAAGGATTTCTTATGAGAGTTCTTGAAAGAACTAATTGTAATCCTCTTTTATCTTGTGTAAATCATCAATAGTTCTCCCTCTTCTGCTGCGGAGAAATAGGCATCTTGTCAAACCTCTTGGTCTCCCTCTCTTTGTGTGTGTGTTTGTGATTTAGAATTTGTGTTCTTGACATGCTCTAGTCCCAACATCACCTTCCAACGGATGTTTTGTCCACACACGTCTTCATTATAGATTTCATGTATGCTAGTCGATTCACCCCTCTTGGTGGTATATCTCTTTTCTTCTGAATATTTTTTTTATCACGTGGGTCTTATCTATTTGACAAAAGGCTCCACAACGTTCAAGAGTACAGCCTCCATCTGCCTATCTTCTAAATTCACCATGTTTATTATTTGTGAGTTTGGAGAAGTGTTAAAAATACAAATACAAATTTAGACTTATTTGTTTATTGTATTAAGTCTAATTTTGGTCATATATATATATAGAGATAGACTTGTATCCTTTCAAAAGGATTTGATCCCGGATCCTTCCCACTCAAATTCAACCCTCCAACATTCGAATACAAGATCCACTCTGTTGAAGTTGATCTATACTATTTCAAGTATCTATAAACCAAAAATCAAGTGTTTTAAATACTTTTTGCCCATCCATCAAGCGACGCAAAATGGACGGCCGAAAGTAGTGAGTTGGTTAGATCTATGTCTTTAGACATACAAATTCTCGATCCGGCCATTTCATTATGATCTAAACATTTAAAAACCCCTATAAACTAATTTTTGTTAGATTTCAAATGTTCTACACCGTTAAACTAACCAACTCACTATTTAGGCCATCCGTTTTTCCCCTACTTGATGGATGGGCAAAAAGTATTTAAAACACTTGATTTTTGGTTTATAGATACTTGAAATAGTATAGATCAACTTCAACGGAGTGGATCTTGTATTCGAATGTTGGAGGGTTGAATTTGAGTGGGAAGGATCCGGGATCAAATCCTTTTGAAAGGATACAAGTCTATCTCTATATATATATATATATATATATATATATATATATATATATATATATATATATATATATGAACATCATCCTTTTATCGGTTTATTGCCTTTTCTTCACACCTTCTAGTTTGTTATGTGTTATTTAGAGTAAATTCAATATCCAAGACGTGTAGATGTAAAAGAGAGAGTCATTGAGATTATGTGAATTGTATAGTTTGTTTTCAGGAGATTTTCAGAAAACAAATACAAATTGTGAGTTCCAAATGTAGCTTATATAGGAGTGAACCTGGATCAATAGAGAAAGAAGTAAAATACTTTATATATGTCACTCCTATGCTGAGCGAAACTATTGGCTTCATATATTTTTTTGTTTTCCAAACGCGAACTTTTAATCCTAGCCGAATTATTTCCGAACGTTGCACTGGAACCGGGCTCAGCTTGAGAGTTATGAAAATTTAGGGTGACAGTATCATTTCCCACCGGTTAGAAAACGGGGGTTGATGTGAAAGCAAGGACGCATTGGCACAGGGGCTCATAATTTTCTTCGACTTTTTCCGTACATCGTCAGGTCCCGTCAGATGCCGCCACCTGGCCTTTGTGGGTGTACTGTTCCCGCGGGCCACGCCGACACCCAGGACAGCCGCTCACGTGGGGCAACAGGACCTTCCTAGACCCCGCTCTTCGTGGGTCCCACAAGCCCTGTAACACGTCAAATCATGACATATTATTTGTTTAGTTAATTAAATAATTGAAATTTTAAAATGTTCTGAACCTCGTACGGACATTGATCGATGTCCGCGTTTTTCCTTTTCTTTTTCCTCTCCCGCCAAAAACACAATTAAAATAAACTCCAAATTCCAAAACTTCTATTTATAGACATCAGCTTAATGTGTGAATTATTTTATGAAAAAAAAGATGTTTAATTCGTTGTTAAATGCCTTGGAGTTTGGATCCTTGGTCCTGCTGCAGAGAGTTCTAGCTCGAACAATTAAAATTAATAATAGTATAAATTTACTGCAAGTGATTATGGATGGGAAATGAAATGAAATGCTTGGGAGAGGCCTGTCAACGGGGCGGCAACTGGATTCGGAACCGTCCCGATTAGATCGGTATGAGAAAGATTGTTCTGAATACGTACCCGTATAACTATTTAGTAAATGGGTCGGATCTGATTTTACTTAAATCAGAACTGCTTACCAATTTACCTGTTTCAACACCTAAATATAAATATCTACTTTAAGAATTGAAAACCTAGAGGTTATATTATCAATTATAATATAGAACTTTCTATTTGATATTCTCCTTCCTTTGAAAATTGCATAGTTTGTGTTTTCAACTATTACTATTTTGAGGTCCATATTGTGAAAATCATGTCCCACCTCTATTTAGAAGACCTCTGATTTTTTTTAGTAATTGAACTGTTTCGGGTATGGGTAACGGGTCTGGACCCGCTGGTACAGCGGGTTCGGATATGCGAACCTACCTTCTGAACCCGCGGGTAAACGAGGCGGGTACGGTACCCTCTTGAAAAAATGGGTCCTTGTCTGATACCATCCGCACCCACCCCGAACCCTAAAAGAAAATACCCGCTTCCCACGCCAAAAAAAAACCCTACAAATAATTATGTAATTTCGCGGTTAATTAACCATATAATTAGTCACGTTTGACAAAGGACGTGTTGGCATAAAAATCATCGATGCATAGGGTTTTTTAGGGAAAAATATTTATAGATTGACCTGAAATTTGATTCAAATTCAATATAGTACTTGATGAGATTGCCTTTAAGTAATGATTATTAGCTAATTTCTATTCTTTTTAAGAATTGGGACATGAGATAACAAGAATCAACCGACAAGAATTGATAGTGCATTTACACTACAATCATATGATAGTGGAAGAAAGCTAATAGAGCACCCTTCGAAACATCATCTCTCTTTTTTATAATGTTACTAGTAATATGTGTCACACATCTTATTACTAAATCCAAATATATCGATAAGGGCCAATTTGATTAGAACTAAGCGAATCCAAAAACTAAGAAAGGCACACTCCACATATTCTGTCTTTCTAGTTATTTAGTAGGGACGGCAATTCTTCTGTTTCTTTTTTCTAATAACGGAATTTCTTATTATGTTACACATAAAAGTTAAGGGCCTAATACAAACATGTTTCTTCCTAGAGAGTAACAGAACGTTACAAATTGAAAACGTGAAATATTAGAAGGGTAAAATTAGTTATTAGTAATAATATGAATTTTGTTTCTGATTTTTGTTTTCTAATTTTATTATATTGTTTCGGGTAGGGGGTGGGGGTACTTAAATCCATACTTCATATTAAAAGTGCAAAATTAGGTAATAATCATATGACAATGAAGATCACTTTATTGCGTTCAAGCGTAACTTGGAGGAGAGTTAAATTAAGGAACTTTCATGTGATAATTTGTGTGGCTTGCCTCCAGCAAGTTAAGGGAAATTTTTCTTCCAATAAAGCATAGAAGGTGGGATTATCAAGCTTATTATTTCATAAATAAAAGAAGTAATATTTATTGCTTCCTAGTTATATATCTCATTGTCGACATTACATATTCGAATACCCGTATGTAATCTAGTGAGTTTGATTTCTTGACTCCTAATTTGTTGACGCAATTTTAACTGCTAGATTCTATACAAAACGCTTAAGTCTTTAAAATTCGCACCATAGGGTATTTACGATTAGAAATCATAACTCAAACCGAATGTTTCACACATATTTTTAAAGCTTCCCAGATCAAATTAATCCCTTTGGTGTTCTTATGTTGTTGGATTAATGCACCAAGGTTGAAGGGAGTTGTTCTCCTTTAACCGAGCTAGATTAATCTTGGCTCAAAAGAGAGATGGCCAGAATTATACACTCTGAGATTTATAATATATATATATGTGCGTGTGTGTGAATAAAATTAAACTTGTCACTAGCTAAAGACAATATGCACTCAACTTAGACACCGTAGGTGAGATGTCTAATGTGAATTGGTTAGGGGTAGCAACCATAATTGTAGGGCCTTGTTGTTGGTCCTCTAGCATGTCAAGAACACAGACCTTAATAGCGCGCGCGCGCGGGGAGGGAGGGAGGGAGAGAGAGAGAGAGAGAGAGAGAGAGAGAGAGAGAGAGAGAGAGAGAGAGATTTACGAGATTCGGTAAGATGCATTCATCCCTGTGACAGAAGAGAGAGATCTTATATGATTTATAAGACATTACAAGAGGATTACAAGGTTCTCTCAAGAACTCACTCAATTTTGGCTTTAAACCATAACACTTAACATCACCACTCTATTTACAGGGAGAAGAAGAAAACCCCCAAATTAGTTCAGGTCGGGTCCAGAATTCTTTCTGACCTGACAAGCGGTCGACCGCCCGGTCGGCTGCTCCAAGAGTGCGGTCGACCGCCCGGTTGGCCGCTCAATGCCCAATTCTTTGCGGGGTTCTTTGTGAAACGTTGGCCGGCCGGTTGGTTGACCGAGCCAATGGGTTTCTTAATCTTCCAGGTCAGTCAACCGCTTGGTTGACCGATGTGCTGGGTATCTGTGCATGTTGGTCGACCGCCTGGTCGATCGAAGTCTTATCAAGTTCTGTCATAGAGTTCAAAAAACTCTATTGCCAATGTTTTTGATCCTCTCTCTACATTCTCCGCCTTGGTGATGATTTTTCAAATCAGAGCTGAACTCCTATGAACTTTAGCGAAATCGACACACGATTTCGACTTGAGCCATCCGGGCAAAATCGAGACACGATCTCGATGAAATTAACACACGATCTCGACTTCAGCAATCTCGGCCAAATCGACACACGATTTTGGCTTCAGCGATTGAGTTGCACCATTACGGCTCCCTACGTACCCCCTTCTCAGGGGATCAAGCCACTCGTAGTTCATCCAAATGAGCTCTAGCGGGCTCGAGTAACTGAAACGATCCGGAGCAAATTTTTACAATGATTGAACTTGACTCTAGTAATCATCTTTATAAGCATGTCTGCGGGATTGTCTTTGGTGTGAATCTTCTTTACTTCAATATCTCCATCTTCAAGAACATCCCACACAAAGTGGTACTTGACATCAAAATGCTTCATTCTTGGATGATAGACTTGAAGCTTCACAAGGTAGATAGCACTCATACCCGCAAAAAGTCTCGTTCGATCTTCAAGTCATCCATCAAACCCTGAAGCCAAATTGTCCTCCTTAAAGCCTCTGTCAGAGCAATGTACTCTGCTTCTGTCGTGTATAAAGCTATTGTAGATTGTAAAGTATAACACCAACTCATTGGCACCTGTGATAAGGTAAAAACATACCATGTAATGCACCAACACTTGTCAAGATCACCAGCATATTCAGAATCCATATAACTTGTGCACACTTGTTTATCACCAACATCCTTCTTAAAAACTAATCCAACATGTATGGTATCTTTGATATACCACAGAATCCACCTCATAGCCTCCCAATGACCCCTATTGGGATCATGCATATATCTAGCTACCATGCTCACGAACTGTGACAAATCCAGTCTCTGTTGGCCCAAAAAGGTTACACTCTCCATTTATTGAGTTTTGATGATGACAAACCAAATTAGTGCTATTTGGTACTAATGAGTTTGTTTAAGATAAGTTTCAGGTTAGTACGATATTTGGAGGCCATTGCTTAGCTATTGCAACAACTTCTAGGTTTCATGAAGTAAAGAAGGCATATTGCATATCAAGGAAGGAACATAGAAGAAGGGGCTCTAGCAAGGCATAGCACGGCTCAAGACTTGAAGATTGCTCAACAAGATTTGTTTTTAGTTTTATAGGTTTAGAATTTTGTTAAAGAATGATAGATAGGTTTGAAGCTCAATCACACACGTTTTTGCGCCTATATTGTTTCTAAGATGATTTTTTATAAAATGTACAAAAATATTTTGATACAAAATCCTCTGCCTACAAATCAATTTTTATGTTTTATACTTAGTACTATTTAAAGATATTTTTCATAAAAATCAAAGTCTTTTCAAAATTGTGTTTTAAACTTGACTTTTGACCTGAGCCGGTCGACCGCACCAGTCGACCGTGCCTGTGTCAGTCTTGTCCGGTCGACCGGACAAGTCGACCGTGGTTCTGGCAGATGCACGTATCAGTGTGCATGTTTGCCGGTCGACCGGGCGGTCGACCTGACTGTAGTAGCTTTGCTCTCGGGTTTGTTGAGTCGACCGGGCGGTCGACCGTATGCCTGTAACGGCTCTATTTTTGAATAGGCGGTTGACCGACCGGTCGACCGGACTAGCCGTTGAACAGTAAACGGCTATTTTCTGGGCTGTTTTAATTTTTGTTTTTTTGTGTTTAAAATTAGTTTAAGGGATATATTTCAAACTTAATACTCTCTGATTAATCCTAATTATGTTTTATCCCTAAACCCTAGCCCTCTCCAATAAATAGGAGTGTTTGGGGGAGAGATTGTTTTACAACAATTAATTACAAGAGAAAAATTTCAAAAGTTTCCAAGTTTAAGGCTTTCAAAAGATCTTGGTTTTTGTGCTGAAATTCTCTCATTTTCTGAAGTATTTTTCAAAAGAATTCTCTGATTTCATTTTCTTTTCTCCTTGCACACAAGAGCTTCATTCCTACTCATTGTTCTCTAAGGACCTTTTGTAAGGGAAGAGACTTTTGAAAGAGAGAGTTTGTGGTCTTTTGACTACTCAGAAAATTGCTTGTACTTGAGATTGTGGAGTTGGGTACTCCGGTGTAATTGTGATTTCTTTGTGATAGTGGAAGTAGCTAGAATCCTTCTGGGGAAGGCGGGGAGTAGAGCTGGGTGCTTGAACCTCGATAACATATCCTTGTGTTTGCGTTTGGTTTACATTCTTGCACTTATTACTTGCTTATCATCATCATTGCTATATTTACTTGCTTTCATTCATCTAGTGAATCTTGTTGGGTGATTGTTACATCTTAATTTTTAGTTTGTCCATTGATTAGCATTATCACCTATTCACCCCCCCTCTAGGTGATTTTCAATTGGTATCAGAGCTTGGACTCTAGGTTTTGGCTTAACATCCATAGAGAGATCCTTAAAATTTGCTAATCAACATTTTCATTCATACATTCATACACTAGTAAACATGGCCGATAACATTAAAACCCCTCCTAAATTTGATGGACTTAATTTCCCTATTTGGAAGGTTAGGATGACTATATTTTTGCAATCTTTGGGTAGCTTAGTGGCCAAGTCCTTGACCAAACCCTATGTAGCACCCGATAGTGATGAGAGCGTTTGGACCGACTTCAACTTTAGAGAATATGAGGCTAACTCCAAGGCCCAAAACTCCCTATTAACCGCCTTGAATGAGGATGACCTTACACGGGTAATTCATTGCCAATCCGCCTATGAGATTTGGTAACATTTATTGGTCACACACGAAGGGACTTCACAAGTCAAGAGAGCTAAGATAGATCTCTTGAGGTCCCAATATGAGTCATTTAAAATGATTGATGATGAGTCTATTGATAGTATGATTACAAGATTTACTAAAATCACTAATGGTCTTTCTTCCTTAGGTGATGACATCTCCAACGATCAAAAGGTGCGGAAAGTGATTCGGGCTCTTCCGTCTTCATGGGAGATAAAGGCCACCACCTTAAAAGAATTGAACGACAAGGACGAGATGGACCTCATTAGTCTCATTGGGAACCTAAAGACCCATGAGATGGAGAAGAAGGCAAGAGAAGAGGCCACTACTTCAAAGAAGAAATCCATAACCTTCAAGACTTCATCCACCAATGATGACGATGAAGAAGACGAAGAAGAAGATGAGGAGCTAACTCTACTTGTGCGGAACGTCAAGAGGTTGTACCGGAAGAACAAGCTCAACTTCCGGAGAAAATTTGAAGGCAAAGAGGAGAGAAGGATCATTTGCTACAATTGCCGCAAACCCGGACATATCATGGCGGATTGCCCGGAGTTCAAGAAGAAGATGACTTCCTCCTTCAAGCCAAAGAAGCCGGAGGAAAAGAAAGCATACAAGGCAACGTGGGATTCGGAAAGCGAGTCCGAAGAAGAGGTGGATACGGCAAACATGTGTTTCATGGCAAACACTCCAAAGGTAACCTCTCAATCTCTTGATGATGAAGATGATGAATTAAGTAAGGAAGTTCTTGTACATGCTTTTGTTGAACTTTCCGAAACTTATGATAACAAGAAACTTGAATGCTTAAAATTGCAAAAGGAAGTTGCTTTTCTCAAAAATCAACTTGCTATGGTTTCTAAAGAAAAGGATGATATTTCTTCTAATCTTATTTCTATTCAAAATGAGTTTAATGCCTACAAGGTTTCTTGTAAGGGAAAATCTCCTATTGTTGATGAAAAAGAAATTTTCTCCTTAAAAACTAAAATGGTTGATTTTGAAAAAGTTTTGAAAGATTGTGCTTTTAACACTAAGAAACTTGAAGAAAAATTTCTAAAAAGCACACCCCTCATGCTAAAGATTCACATGTTAAGTCTACTCATGCTCACACTACACATAACACTTCTCATGCTAGATCTTTTCATGCTCACAATTCCCATGCTCACAAATCACACACTCACTATGCTTTTAAATATGGTAAAGTGTATAGATGCACATATTGTGGTAAGAATGGACATTTGGCTAAATTTTGTTATGACCAAGTAAATAGGACCAATAATCTTGTTTGGGTTAATGAAACTAACTCTTTAGGACCCAAGAAAATGTGGGTACCAAAATCAAGACCTAAATTATTTGATGTAGGTACACACCAAGGCTCCAAGACGTAGGGAGCGGTGGTACCTTGATAGTGGTTGTTCAAGACACATGACGTGAGATATCAACAACTTCACAACCCTATCAAGGTACATGGAAGGTGGCTCCGTCACCTTCGGGGATGACTCCAAAGGAACTATCATCGGTATAGGTAACATTCAAATTGGTGCATCTCCTATTATAGAGAATGTTATTTTAGTAGATGGTTTAAAACATAATTTGCTTAGCATTAGTCAACTTTGTGACCGTGGACTTAAAGTTGTTTTTGATGATACTTCTTGCAAGATTTTTGATGTTAAATCCGATGATTGTATTCTTACCGGTTTTCGTGATAATAATGTTTATATTATTGTCATGCTTAATTTAGATTGTTCTACTAAATGCTTGAATGCTTTTGATGAAAATTCTTGGCTTTGGCATAGAAGATTAGGACATGCATCTTTTGACCATCTTGCTAGAATTAATTCTAAGGATTTAGTAAAGGGTATACCTTGCTTGAAGTTTGAGAAAGACCGCATTTGTGGTGCGTGCTAACTTGGGAAACAAACCAAGTCTTTCTTCAAACCAATTAAGGATATCATGACTACTAAGCCCTTAGAACTAATTCATATGGATTTTTTTGGACCAACACAAACTAAAAGTTTAAATGGTAGTAGATTTGCATTTGTTTTAGTTGATGATTTTTCCCGTTTCACTTGGGTTTTCTTCTTGCAAAATAAAGATCAAACTTTTTCTCATTTCAAAATTTTTCGAAAAAGGGTTGAAAAAGAAAAAGGCTTTTCGATTTTGAGAATAAGGAGTGATAGAGGTGGTGAGTTTGTTAACCAACTCTTCATGACTTATTGTGATGAAAAGGGAATCAAGCATGAAATGTCTTGTCCTAGGACTCCACAACAAAATGGAGTAGTAAAAAGGAAAAATAGAACACTTCAAGAGATGGCTAGGACAATGATAAGTGAATATGACCTCCCTCAATATTTATGGGCCGAGGCCGTAAACACCGCATGCTATATTTCAAATCGTATTTATGTGTGTAAGAATTCTTCCAAAACATCTTTTGAAATGTATCATTCTAGAAAACCTAATGTTGCATATTTTAAAGTTTTTGGATGCAAGTGTTTTGTTTTAAATACTAAGGAGAATTTGGGTAAATTTGATGCTAAGGCTTATGAAGCTATCTTTGTTGGATATTCTTCTACTAGCAAAGCATATAGAGTATTTAATAGATCTTCACATACCATTGAAGAATCCATGCATGTTAAATTTGAAGAATCTAATGTGGTTGTTGAGAATGTTGTAGAGATTGAACCATTAGGTGAAGACATGGAGAGACTATCCTTGAAGGACTCACCCGCGCAAGAAGATAAGTAAGAATCAATTGGTGATGTTCAAGAGGATAAAGAGGAAAGCTCTCAACCGCTTCCTAAAGCTTGGAGATATGCTACAAATCATCCTAAGGAGCTCATCTTGGGTGATGCATCTAAAGGAGTCACAACGCGCTCCAAACTCCATGACCTATGTGGTAACTTTGCTTTCATTTCTCATTTTGAACCCAAAGGCATTCTCGAAGCCGAGACGGACCCATATTGGTTGCTTGCCATGCAAGAGGAACTCAATCAATTTGAGCGCAACCAAGTTTGGCACCTTGTTCCTAAGCCCCACGATAGACCAATAATTGGTACTAAGTGGATCTTTAGAAACAAGATGGATGAGTCCGGAAATGTCATTAGGAATAAAGCTAGGTTAGTGGCCCAAGGTTACACGCAAGTTGAGGGAATTGACTTTGAGGAGACCTTTGCACCCGTAGCACGGCTTGAAGCCATACGGATAACACTAGCTTTTGCATCTTTCAAAAATTTTAAACTTTTTCAAATGGATGTGAAAAGTGCATTTTTGAATGATTTTATTAATGAAGAAGTTTATGTTTCTCAAACCTCCCGGTTTTGTTGATCATGTTCATCCCGATTTTGTTTTTAAACTTGATAAAGCTTAATATGGATTGAAACAAGCTCCTAGAGCTTGGTATGAAAGGCTTTCTAGTTTTCTAATTTCAAATGATTTTGTTAAAGGCAAAGTAGACACAACTATATTTACTAAGCATGTTGATAATGATATATTAATTGTGCAAATTTATGTAGATGATATAATTTTTGGTTCTACTAATGAGCTTTTATGCAAGGATTTTGAAAAGGTCATGCAACTTGAATTTGAAATGTCTTCAATGGGTGAGCTCAATTTCTTCCTTGGACTCCAAATCAAGCAATTGCAAAACGGGACGTTCATAAGTCAAGCCAAGTACGCAAAGGAACTCGTAAAGAAGTTTGGACTTGAAGGCTCAAAGACTTGCAACACTCCCATGGCAACTACAACCAAGCTTGATAAAGATGACCAAGGTAAAAATGTTGATATCAAATTATATAGAAGCATGATAGGAAGTCTTTTATATTTAACGACAAGTAGGCCGGATATCATGTTTAGTGTGTGTCTTTGTGCTAGATTTCAATCGTGTCCTAAAAAGTCTCATCTTATTGCGGTAAAACGCATTATTCGTTATATTAAGGGCACTATTGGGATGGGTCTATGGTATCCGAAAACCGGAGATTTCTCAATGACGAGTTATTCGGATGCCGACTATGCGGGTTGTAGAGTAGATAGAAAGAGTACTAGTGGGACATGTCAATTTCTTGGTAATTGTCTTGTTTCATGGTCCTCTAGGAAACAAAATTCCATAGCACTCTCAACCGCCGAGGCGGAGTATGTTGCCGCGGGGGCTTGTTGTGCACAAGTCCTTTGGATGAAACATACTCTCCTTGATTTTGATTTGCATTTTGATCATATAAAAATATTTTGTGATAATACTAGTACTATACACATGACTAAGAATGCAAATCAACATAGTAAGACCAAGCACATTGAGATTAGATATCACTTTCTTAGAGATCATTTTGAGAAAGGAGATATAGATATTGATTATGTTTCTAGCCGATATTTTCACTAAACCTCTTGATTTTGCTAGATTTTCGTTTATTTGTGGAGAACTTAATGTTTGTATTATTGATTAAACATGTGATTCCTAACCCTTTTTGATGTATGACAAAAAGGGGGAGAATAAGTTAGTGCATGATAAAAATAAATTTATATGGTCTTGGTTCCATATGAGTTTATATGAGTTTATATATGTTTTTGTTGTCTTGTTTTGTTTTCATGCGTTTTGAGAATTCTTGTGTTTTGTTAGTATCAAGAAAATAACATGTGATTTTCATTATTGTTTCAATTGGTTTAAATTGGTATCAAGATGTAACGGCCAAAATTTTATCTATTTAATTATTATTTCCTAAGTATATTAAGCGTCAGCTAGATAGGAATATATTTTTTTTATGATTCCTCTTTCTGAAATAAATACCAATAGTAATAAATATAATCATGGAATTAGTATTTATTTTTATGTTGTCATTTTGGGATTTATGGCACAAACGGGAATTCATAGAATATATATATATTGACATTTTATGACAACATGTATATGATACTAGGGTATATGGGAGTATACCCTACATAATTGCATTTAGGTATATTTAATGGTATTTCCAATAAGAGTATACTTAGAGAAATACTAAGTATTGTAAATAAAATTTTTTATTGACTTCTAATTAGTGGAAGGGTAGGTTGCATGAGAGGGGTGAAGTGTAAGGCTAGGATCAATTTGATCCTAGCCTTGGCCAAGTGGCAAGTTTAGTGGGGAGGAGGCCTTGCTAATATTTGGGTTATTAGGGGCTTTGGTGCATAATGGGCAACCCCATTACCTCAGAACTGAGAAGAGTTCTCTTCTCTGTAAAACAAATCTCTCCACACCTGAAACCTAAAAATCCTCCTCCCTCACAACTCCCTCTCCCTCTTTCAGTTGAGCCTCGGCCGGAGCCAAGGGCTGTCCTCACGCCTCGCGCCACCACGCGGCCACGCCCAGCCGTGCGCGACCGCGCACAGCCTCGCGCGACCGCGCAGCCGCGGAAAGCCGCGCGATCGCGGCAATACCAGGCCGCGGGTCGGCCTAGTTTCGTCGGAGGAATCTCCTGTTGGCCGGAGTCGAGGAGAAGAGTCTGAACTTGGGTGGGGGAAGGGGAATGTCTGAAACCCTAAAATTTTAGATTGTCCTAAAAACTCCCAATTTTCAGAAATCGAAATTGGGTAAAGGTAAATTCATGCTCCACTATTTCCTCCCTCTTGTGAGTTAATTTATAACTAATAGATTCATTGTCTTTTACTAGGAAATTGAGTTAAGGGATTGATCTAAGATTTCAAGTGGGGAACCCATCTATAATTGTGAGTAAATTTCCATACTCACTTTACACTTTTGATTTATGAATCATATACTTGGAAATTTATGTGTGTGATGAAAAGGAATTTGAAGAAAGTATAATAGAATGATGTAGAGTAGCATGCAAATTAATTCTACATGGAATTGGTACTATAATTACTCTCTTTTATTAGAAGGTAGTTGCATGTCTAGTATGGTGATGCATAGGTGAAGTAAGTAGTGATGGATGTTTGCTAGAGTGTAAATATGCCTTAGTAACTATGTTGCATGTTACGTATGTGTGATACTTAAGTCTCTAATCATGATACCTAAGCATTTCCGCATGAATCACAATTGTACAAATCACTATTGTTATACTTGTATAATATCATGATTGGGTGTGTGGGTGATACATGAACACGTCGGTTATGTAATCTTATCAAAACATACTAATTGGATAACTTATGCAAAAGTACACTTTTGATATGCTATATGTGTTAATGTATGATATGTTGATTTTTTTTTTATGATTGTTATATAAGGAGGAAGGGGCCGGGCGGGAGCCGGTAGGAGGGGGAAGACGGTGAGAAATGTTTGTGCATTCATATTAATTATATAAGGAGGAAGGGGCCGGGCGGGAGCCGGTAGGAGGGAGGAAGACGGTGAGAAATGTTTGTGCATTCATATTAATTATATAAGGAGGAAGGGGCCGGGCGGGAGCCGGTTGGAGGGGGGAAGACGGTGAGAAATGTTTGTGCATTCATATTAATTATATAAGGAGGAAGGGGCCGGGCGGGGCCGGTAGGTGGGAGAAGACGGGGATTATGGGGGATCACGTATATACACATGAATACGTATGCTTATGCCATATTTATATGTCTTGTTGCATTTTTAGGAGGAAGGGGCCGGGCGGGAGCCGGTAGGTGGGAGAGGACGGGGTAAATTAGCACCCTATGATTAGGGTGATATGTGGATGTGTCCTAGTAAGTAATTGAAGCATTGTATTAACGGTAATTAATAAGAAAATGAAAATGATTAGTACAGGCTAGGGCAAGGTAAGAACTTGTGCATAAGTCTATGGGGAACTTTTAGTAATCATAAAGAAGGCTAGCAATCATAACTTGCAATTGTTAAATCGGATAAGGAAGTACCTATATTCATGTAAAATTTAATATTCATGATATCATTTGTATAGTGGTTATGAAATTTACTCGCTGAGCCGTCGAGCTCATTCCCTTCATTTTGTTTTCCTTTTCAGGTCAGGATAAAGGTAAAGGCCTAATGTAGCTTGGAGTAATTATGAGCATGATGGCATGTCTTACAAACTATTATTTTTTGTTGCTCACTATGTGCATCTATGTATGTTTTAATTCAGAGATTCCTAGTCAAGTGTTTCGTTGCTAGTATCCCATGTAACCCTCATTTTGTATTAATCGTAATTGGAACTTGTGGTGCTTGGGATGTTATAAGTTTATGTATGGTGGATC
The DNA here is from genome assembly GCA_038442645.1 of Agave tequilana. Taxonomy (NCBI): domain Eukaryota; kingdom Viridiplantae; phylum Streptophyta; class Magnoliopsida; order Asparagales; family Asparagaceae; genus Agave; species Agave tequilana. The sequence continues at coordinate 22,759 of JAVJIF010012761.1, read as the reverse complement.
ATCTTGTGGTTTCATGTGATGTTGGAAGCTGTTATAGTTATGTATGGAAAGCATATGATATAAAGTATATTGTGGAAACTCTTTATGGTTGTAATATGGTGTTATTGGAGATCCTTTATACTTTGATATATGGCCGTGTAGCCAAAATCCTTTTTGGATATAAGTAGGCCGTGGAGCCGAAATTGTTATCCTTGTATGAGGAAAAAGGTGAAATTTTAGAGGAGATGCTGCCGAAATTTTTAATAACTATTCTGTATGAATAAAGGAATCTGGGAATAAAGATGTGTTATAGACTAATCTTGCTTATGAGAAACCGGGACCGTTACAGTTGGTATCAGAGCGTGGTTTAGGCAAGGTTAGCCTAGATAGATGTAGTATGTAAGACTAATTATGAAGTCATATGAGATTAAGATGTGTGCTAGAGTAGTTTAGATAGGGGTATTAGGATGATGGTATAGTCTTAGAGTATTTGACCCTGAAATGTAGGATATTTAACTATTCTCTACATTTGAATGTGGGTACCCGCATACCTTAGTTCAAATGGATCTTGCAAGGGGTGCGGGCCCTTCTGTAAGAAATTCCAGTGTTATGGGACACCGGAAAGAGAGAACAATCAAAATATCACATAAGTCAGGGTTAAACCTATTAGAAGGACAGTTGTGCTTAAGGAAAAATTTATGAAATATCGGCATGGTTAAATAAGTGATGATTTGCTATCATGTCTTGATTGTATATTCATACAGATTATTGCTTTGAAGAGAATTGGAAGGCACATCGGCTAATATAAATGTCTTACTTCTACAGATGGGAGATTCTGAGATGACTGGATCATCGTCTGACGGTCCGGAGTCGGAAAGTTTAAGTTGGATCGCGGACCAAATGGACTGGGATTTTGAATCTGATGAGACCGATCCAAATGTCATTCTGAAAGGTTCCCCAGACAATTTAGATGCAAGGATTCGCATGGGACAAGATGAGGAAGATGACATTAGTGAGGCAGAAAGCGCCATAAGAAATGCACCAGCAGCTGAGGACTTGGGAGTCCTACTTAATGAGGAGATGAACCCTGACGGAAGGATTTTCGTTGGGGGTATTTGGCGGAATCCCAGCTGGGTAGAAGATATGGACCTGTACGATGATAATGAAAATTGGGGATGTGATTTTGATGCTGTACTAGAGGAAGTAGAAGAAGAACCAGAAGAAGAGGATCCAGAAGAAGAACCAGTAGAAGAAGAACCAGAAGAAGGGGATCCAGAAGAAGAGGATCCAGAAGAAGACCCAGAAGAAGAACCTGTAGGGGACGATCGGGAGGAAAGCTCCTCGGGATCTAACGTAACCCCTTGATGGGAGTTTAGATGGGTGGCATTTTTGCTTTTGTTGTTTTTGTTTTTGAAGAAAAGGAATGTTGATTCACATAAGTGATATTTTTTTTGTGTAAAGAAAGTAGTTGCCAATAGCTATATGTGAACATGTGTCCCTTGATGTCTGCATTGGTATGTTTTGAATGAATGCAGTCACGCTAATGTATATGTTACCATGAAAACACTTTATGCATAAATGAAATCAGTGTTTTGTTTGTGAACTATTCTACTTGTTATCATTGAGTTACCATTGATTAAGTTCAACTATTCTTCTAGGTATTAGATGGATTTAAATTTTCCTCCATCCGATGTCAACTCGGAGGGCAACGTCCCATTGCATAGCGCAATTGGGAGCGTCCATCCCCGGGCAAGTCAAGAATTTCTGAGTGGGCAATCTAATGCTAACCGAGGAATGCCAGACAGAATCCCAGATTGGCTGTTGCAGCTGGCAAGTGTAAACAACCCCCGTAGAGCTCTTGAACAATTTCAAAAACTAAAACCCACCAGCTTTCAGAGGAGGAGTTGACCCTATTCAAGCTGAAGAATGGCTCCGCCAAATTGAAAAAATACTGGATGTAATGGAATGTACTGAAAACCAGCGGGTATCTTTCGCCTCTTTCATGTTCCAAGGAGAGGCTGAGCGTTGGTGGGAGATGGTAAAAGGAGGAGCTAAGGCCTTGGGAAGGGAGATCTCTTGGAACTTCTTAGTTGCAAAGTTCAATGAAAAGTATATCCCTGGAGTAGTGAAGGACCGACTTGCGATGGAATTCCAAAAGCTAAAGCAAGAGCAATGGACAGTGAGTCAATATGAAGCGAAATTTACTCAACTGTCCAGGTATGCTGAGAAATTGGTGTCCGATGAGGAAGACAGGACAAAAAGATTCGTTAGGGGCTTGAGGCCAGAAATCAGAAGTAAGCTGATCCCTTTCCAACTGCAAGTTTATAGTCAAGCCGTGGAGAAGGCAATGGAAATTGAAAGGGACATGCAGGAGAATCAGGAGATGAGGACCAGGGAACTGCCCTATATGAAGCGCCCCCGGTATAATAATGCACCGAGTTTTGGAACTCAGTCCTTGAGGCCCGACAGAGGTACGAGATCTTCCATCATGCCCGCTCAGGGAAACAAGATGAACACATAGCCCAAGAATAAGGGATTACCCCATTCGGCATCACCAGTGTCCTCCCAACGCTCCAACTTTACAGGAAACCAGTGGTGTCCAAGGTGCAACCGAAGTCACACTGGCAGTTGCGCCGCTAGTAAGCAATGCTTTGCCTGCGGCAGAATGGGGCACATGAGGAGGGACTGTCCAAACTTGCATGGATACCCAGGAGCTAGCAGAGGAACGGGAAGACCAACCATGGGAATCGCCCCTACAACAGGAGGACCAGCTACCGCCTATCGACAACCTTTTAACAGAACTCGCTCGGCTATGACACAAGCATCTGTACAGCAACCCAGAGTTCAAGGAAGGATGAATGCAATCACTCAGCAGGAGGCTCGAGCATCCAATGCCGTGGTGGAAGGTACCGTCTGTGTATCCAATAATATTGCTCGAGTATTGTTTGATCCCGGTGCTACCCACTCTTTTATTTCGTCATCTTTTGCTGCAATTATTAACATGGAATCTGAACCTTTGAGCTATCAACTAGTGGTGTCCACCCCTGTAGGCGCCAGAGTAACCACTAGCGAGTATTATAAGGGATGTAAAATCATCATAGGTGAGATGAAGACACAGGCAGACCTGATTAAACTAGAAGAAATGGAGTTTGACATCATCCTAGGAATGGATTGGTTGTCGACATACCGGGTTCATGTAGACTGTTACCAAAAGAAGATAATTTTTAAGTTAGAAGGAACTCCCGAAAGAATTTATGAAGGGATGAAGAATAAAAATTTGCACTCCGGTCATTTCTGCTTTAAAGGCTACTAAGTTACTGAGGCAAGGGTGTCAAGGATTTTTGGCAACCCTTATTGGTGAAGAAGACATGAAAATTAAGATTGAAAACATAGAAGTTGCAAGAGACTATCCTGATGTTTTTTCCGGAAGATCTACCCGGTTTACCCCCAGATAGAGAAGTAGAATTTTCCATTAATCTCCTACCTGGAACAAGTCCCATATCCAGGGCACCTTACAGAATGGCACCCGCCGAAATGAATGAATTGAAGGACCAGTTGCAAGAATTGCTAAAACTCGGGTTTATTCGGCCAAGTGTATCACCCTGGGGTGCTCCGGTATTATTTGTTAAGAAGAAGGATGGGAGCATGAGACTGTGTATAGATTATCGAGAGCTGAACAAGGTCACTATCAAGAATCGATATCCATTGCCAAGGATTGATGACCTCTTTGATCAACTTCAGGGTGCCAGCATATTTTCCAAGATAGATCTAAGATCAGGGTACCATCAATTAAAGATCAAGCCGGAAGATGTTTCTAAGACAGCCTTTCGGACCAGATATGGCCATTATGAATTTTTAGTAATGCCATTTGGCTTGACCAATGCTCCAGCGGCATTTATGGATTTGATGAATAGAATTTTCCAGCCATACCTAGACCAGTTCGTAGTGGTGTTCATTGATGACATATTAATCTATTCAAAAAGCAAAGAGGATCATGAAAGACACTTGAGGATAGTGTTACAATTATTGAGAGAGAAGCAACTTTATGCAAAGCTTAAGAAGTGTGGGTTCTGGCTAAATGAAGTTGGGTTCTTGGGTCACATCATTAATGAGGAAGGAATATCAGTGGACCCCGCAAAGATCGAGGCGATTAAGGGGTGGCCTCAACCTACAAATGTCACAGAGGTGCGAAGTTTCCTAGGATTGGCTGGATATTACCGGAGGTTTGTAGAAGGATTTTCTAAGATAGCTGCACCCTTATCCCAGTTAACTAAGAAAGGCCTCAAATTTCATTGGGGAGATGATCAGGAGAAAAGCTTTCAAGAACTAAAGGATAGGCTAACATCGGCTCCAATCTTAGCCATGCCCATTGGAAACAAAGATTATGTTGTTTTCAGTGATGCGTCAAAGTCAGGCCTGGGGTGTGTATTGATGCAGCATGGGAGAGTTATTGCATATGCTTCTAGACAACTAAGAAACCATGAGAAAAATTACCCAACCCATGATCTTGAGTTAGCTGCAGTCATTTTTGCCTTAAAAATTTGGCGGCACTACCTTTATGGTGTATCATGTGATATATATACAGATCATAAAAGTCTGAAATATATTTTCACCCAAAAGGAATTGAATATGCGCCAAAGAAGATGGTTGGAGTTGATGAAGGACTATGACTTAGACATTCATTATCACCCTGGAAAGGCCAATGTGGTGGCTGATGCTTTGAGCCGGAAGTCTGGAGGATCCTTAGCAGTATTGTTAACTCAGCAATCGGAGTTGTTAAGGGAGATGGAAAGAATGCAACTTGAAATTCACATAAGAGGGCCCCAGAATGGAGTGAACCAGATAAATCAAATTAGTATTGGTTTCGATCTCTATGAAGAAATCAAGGAAGCTCAAAGGAAAGATGACCTGACGGCTAAAATTTTTGAGAAAGTGCAAAGAGGTGAAACCCAAGAATTTACCATTTCCAAGGAATTGCTAAGGAAGGGAAGCCGAATAGTTGTACCTCCAGATTTTAAGCTCAAGGAGCAAATTTTAACTGAAGCCCATTGCACCCCTTACACCGCACATCCTGGAACAACCAAGATGTATCAGGATTTGCAGGCAAACTTTTGGTGGGAAGGAATGAAGAAGGACATAACAAATTTTGTGCAGAGATGTTTGATATGCCAACAAGTTAAGGCTGAACACAAGAAGCCTCCGGGACTCCTCATGCCCTTACAAATCCCTGAATGGAAGTGGAGCAACATTACTATGGATTTTGTGACATGACTCCCTAGATCCCCTCAAGGATATGATGCCATATGGGTGATAGTCGATCGACTTACTAAGTCCGCTCACTTCCTGCCCATCCGAATAAACTATTCGATGGATAGATTAGCCCAGATCTACCTCCGAGAGATAATCAGGATTCATGGAGTTCTTGAGACGATTGTGTCAGATCGTGACCCTCGTTTTCAGTCAAGGCTATGGATCAGTCTATCCAAGCTCTGGGCACCAAGCTACACCCAAGTACAGCTGCTCATCCGCAAACCGACGGACAATCAGAAAGAACTATACAAATATTGGAAGATATGCTGAGAGCATGCGTGTTGGATTTCGGGGGAAATTGGGAGAGATACCTATCATTAGTGGAATTTGCATATAACAATAGTTATCAATCCTCTATTGGAATGCTGCCATTCGAAGCCTTGTATGGCAGGAAGTGTAGATCTCCGATTTGTTGGGAAGAAAGTGGAGACCGAACATTATTCGGAGCCGATGTAGTGGTAGATACAACAGAAAAGATCCGGATGATAAGGAAGAGAATGAAAGCGGCCCAGAGTAGACAGAAGGCATATGCGGATCGGCGCCGAAGACCTTTGGAGTTTACAGAAGGCGACAAAGTTTTCTTGAAGGTATCACCAATAAAAGGAATGGTACGGGGTGGCAAACGGAATAAGTTAGACCCCCGGTATATTGGACCCTTTGAAATACTGGAAAGAATTGGACCTCTGGCGTATCGGTTAGCCTTACCGCCAGAGATTGAGAAAATACATGACGTATTTCATGTGTCCCAATTGAGGAAGTATGTGCCAGATCCGAGCCATGTTCTTAAATACTCACCACTGCAACTCCAAGAAGATTTGTCATATGCGGTGGAGCCAGTGCAAATCTTGGATCGTAAGGAGAAGGTTTTGCGGAACAAAGCTATTCCGTTAGTGAAAGTTTTATGGAGAAGTCAGGAAATTGAAGAGACTACTTGGGAGCCAGAAGAGGATATGCGAATTAACTACCCACAACTTTTCCGAGGTACGTTGTGCTTCAGGGCCGAAGCTTCCCTAAGGGGGGTAGAAATGTAACGGCCAAAATTTTATCTATTTAATTATTATTTCCTAAGTATATTAAGCGTCAGCTAGATAGGAATATATTTTTTTTTATGATTCCTCTTTCTGAAATAAATACCAATAGTAATAAATATAATCATGGAATTAGTATTTATTTTTATGTTGTCATTTTGGGATTTATGGCACAAATGGGAATTCATAGAATATATATATATATATATTGACATTTTATGACAACATGTATATGATACTAGGGTATATGGGAGTATACCCTACATAATTGCATTTAGGTATATTTAATGGTATTTCCAATAAGAGTATACTTAGAGAAATACTAAGTATTGTAAATAAAATTTTTTATTGACTTCTAGTTAGTGGAAGGGGAGGTTGCATGAGAGGGGTGAAGTGTAAGGCTAGGATCAATTTGATCCTAGCCTTGGCCAAGTGGCAAGCTTAGTGGGGAGGAGGCCTTGCTAATAGTTGGGTTATTAGGGGCTTTGGTGCATTATGGGCAACCCCATTACCTCAGAACTGAGAAGAGTTCTCTTCTCTGTAAAACAAATCTCTCCACACCTGAAACCTAAAAATCCTCCTCCCTCACAACTCCCTCTCCCTCTTTCAGTTGAGCCTCGGCCGGAGCCAAGGGCTGTCCTCACGCCTCGCGCCACCACGCGGCCACGCCCAGCCGTGCGCGACCGCGCACAGCCTCGCGCGACCGCGCAGCCGCGGAAAGCCGCGCGATCGCGGCAATACCAGGCCGCGGGTCGGCCTGGTTTCGTCGGAGGAATCTCCTGTTGGCCGGAGTCGAGGAGAAGAGCCTGAACTTGGGTGGGGGAAGGGGAATGTCTGAAACCCTAAATTTTTAGATTGTCCTAAAAACTCCCAATTTTCAGAAATCGAAATTGGGTAAAGGTAAATTCATGCTCCACTATTTCCTCCCTCTTGTGAGTTAATTTATAACTAATAGATTCATTGTCTTTTACTAGGAAATTGAGTTAAGGGATTGATCTAAGATTTCAAGTGGGGAACCCATCTATAATTGTGAGTAAATTTCCATACTCACTTTACACTTTTGATTTATGAATCATATACTTGGAAATTTATGTGTGTGATGAAAAGGAATTTGAAGAAAGTATAATAGAATGATGTAGAGTAGCATGCAAATTAATTCTACATGGAATTGGTACTATAATTACTCTCTTTTTATTAGAAGGTAGTTGCATGTCTAGTATGGTGATGCATAGGTGAAGTAAGTAGTGATGGATGTTTGCTAGAGTGTAAATATGCCTTAGTAACTATGTTGCATGTTACGTATGTGTGATACTTAAGTCTCTAATCATGATACCTAAGCATTTCCGCATGAATCACAATTGTACAAATCACTATTGTTATACTTGTATAATATCATGATTGGGTGTGTGGGTGATACATGAACACGTCGGTTATGTAATCTTATCAAAACATACTAATTGGATAACTTATGCAAAAGTACACTTTTGATATGCTATATGTGTTAATGTATGATATGTTGATTTTTTTTTTATGATTGTTATATAGGAGGAAGGGGCCGGGCGAGAGCCGATAGGAGGGGGGAAGACGGTGAGAAATGTTTGTGCATTCATATTAATTATATAAGGAGGAAGGGGCCGGGCGGGAGCCGGTAGGAGGGGGGAAGACGGTGAGAAATGTTTGTGCATTCATATTAATTATATAAGGAGGAAGGGGCCGGGCGGGAGCCGGTAGGAGGGGGGAAGACGGTGAGAAATGTTTGTGCATTCATATTAATTATATAAGGAGGAAGGGGCCGGGCGGGGGCCGGGCGGGGCCGAGAAGACGGGGGATCATGGGGGATCACGTATATACACATGAATACGTATGCTTATGCCATATTTATATGTCTTTTTGCATTTTTAGGAGGAAGGGGCCGGGCGGGAGCCGGTAGGCGGGAGAGGACGGGGTAAATTAGCACCATATGATTAGGGTGATATGTGGATGTGTCCTAGTAAGTAATTGAAGCATTGTATTAACGGTAATTAATAAGAAAATGAAAATGATTAGTACAGGCTAGGGCAAGGTAAGAACTTGTGCATAAGTCTATGGGGAACTTTTAGTAATCATAAAGAAGGCTAGCAATCATAACTTGCAATTGTTAAATCGGATAAGAAAGTACCTATATTCATGTAAAATTTAATATTCATGATATCATTTGTATAGTGGTTATGAAATTTACTCGCTGAGCCGTCGAGCTCATTCCCTTCATTTTGTTTTCCTTTTCAGGTCAGGATAAAGGTAAAGGCCTAATGTAGCTTGGAGTAATTATGAGCATGATGGCATGTCTTACAAACTATTATTTTTTGTTGCTCACTATGTGCATCTATGTATGTTTTAATTCAGAGATTCCTAGTCAAGTGTTTTCGTTGCTAGTATCCCATGTAACCCTCATTTTGTATTAATCGTAATTGGAACTTGTGGTGCTTGGGATATTATAAGTTTATGTATGGTGGATCATGTTGTGGTTTCATGTGATGTTGGAAGCTGTTATAGTTATGTATGGAAAGCATATGATATAAAGTATATTGTGGAAACTCTTTATGGTTGTAATATGGTGTTATTGGAGATCCTTTATACTTTGAGATATATGGGCCGTGTAGCCAAAATCCTTTTTGGATATAAGTAGGCCGTGGAGCCGAAATTGTTATCCTTGTATGAGGAAAAAGGTGAAATTTTAGAGGAGATGCTGCCGAAATTTTTAATAACTATTCTGTATGAATAAAGGAATCTGGGAATAAAGATGTGTTATAGACTAATCTTGCTTATGAGAAACCGGGACCGTTACACAAGAGCATATATGTTTTTATGTTTTCTTGTGTTTTGAGTTTAAATGTTTTCTTTATATAGCATAATTTGAGGGGACTTTTCTTCTCCCCTATATTTTTATCTTGTAGCCTATTTGTTTTGTCATCATCAAAAGGGGGAGATTGTTGGCCCAAAAAGGTTACACTCTCCATTTATTGAGTTTTGATGATGACAAACCAAATTAGTGCTATTTGGTACTAATGAGTTTGTTTAAGATAAGTTTCAGGTTAGTACCATATTTGGAGGCCATTGCTTAGCTATTGCAACAACTTCTAGGTTTCATGAAGTAAAGAAGGCATATTGCATATCAAGGAAGGAACATAGAAGAAGGGCTCTAGCAAGGCATAGCACGGCTCAAGACTTGAAGATTGCTCAACAAGATTTGTTTTTAGTTTTATAGGTTTAGAATTTTGTTAAAGAATGATGGATAGGTTTGAAGCTCAATCACACACGTTTTTGCGCATATATTGTTTCTAAGATGATTTTCTATAAAATGTACAAAAATATTTTGATACAAAATCCTCTGCCTACAAATCATTTTTATGTTTTATACTTAGTACTATTTAAAGATATTTTTCATAAAAATCAAAGTCTTTTCAAAATTGTGTTTTTAAACTTGACTTTTGACCTGAGCCGGTCGACCGCACCAGTCGACCGTGCCTGTGTCAGTCTTGTCCGGTCGACCGTGTTCTGGCAGATGCACGTATCAGTGTGCATGTTTGCCGGTCGACCGGGCGGTCGACCTGACTGTAGTAGCTTTGCTCTCGGGTTTGTTGGGTCGACCGGGCGGTCGACCGTATGCCTGTAACGGCTCTATGTTTGAATAGGCGGTCGACCGATCGGTCGACCGGACTAGCCGTTGAACAGTAAACGGCTATTTTCTGGGCTGTTTTAATTTTTCTTTTTGTTTTTAAAATTAGTTTAAGGGATATATTTCAAACTTAATACTCTCTGATTAATCCTAATTATGTTTTATCCCTAAACCCTAGCCCTCTCCTATAAATAGGGGTGTTTGGGGGAGAGATTGTTTTACAACAATTAATTACAAGAGAAAAATTTCAAAAGTTTCCAAGTTTAAGGCTTTCAAAAGATCTTGGTTTTTGTGCTGAAATTCTCTCATTTTCTGAAGTGTTTTTCAAAAGAATTCTCTGATTTCATTTTCTTTTCTCATTGCACACAAGAGCTTCATTCTTACTCATTGTTCTCTAAGGACCTTTTGTAAGGGAAGAGACTTTTGAAAGAGAGAGTTTGTGGTCTTTTGACTACTCAGAAAATTGCTTGTACTTGAGATTGTGGAGTTGGGTACTCCGGTGTAATTGTGATTTCTTTGTGATAGTGGAAGTAGCTAGAATCCTTCTGGGGAAGGCGGGGAGTAGAGTTGGGTGCTCGAACCTCGATAACATATCCTTGTGTTTGCGTTTGGTTTACATTCTTGCACTTATTACTTGCTTATCATCATCATTGCTATATTTACTTGCTTTCATTCATCTAGTGAATCTTGTTGGGTGATTGTTACATCTTAATTTTTAATTTGTCCATTGATTAGCATTATCACCTATTCACCCCCTCTCTAGGTGATTTTCAGTCTCGTGCACACCATAGCATGCATAAGGCTACCAACTGCACTGGCATATGAAACGTGAGACATATAGTAACGTTCATCTATCGTCTTTGGGACATTCTTGCTGAAAGCTTAATGTCAGGGGCCAATGGACTACTTACAGACTTTGCTTCACCACCAATCTGAAACTTCTGAAGCACCTTCTGCAAGAAAGCTTTCTGAATCAAACTCACTCTCCCCTTCACCCTGTCTCTATCAATTTTCATACCCAGATCCTCTTTGTTTCTCCCAAATCCTTCATTTCAAACTCAGAAGATAATTGTACTTTTAACTTATCTATCGATAATCTGTTCTTAGAAGCTATATGCATATCATCTATATACATGAGTAGATAAATATACTTCCCACTTGGTAACTTGCGAAAAATAAACGCATGGGTCATATAAGCTCCTGGTGTAACCCGACCACTCATAAACTTGTCGAAGTGCTTGTACCACTGTCTCGGCGACTGTTGCAGTCCATATAGCGACTTCTTAAGTTTACACACCAACTTCTTCTTCCCTGCAACTTTAAACCCCAACGATTGTGTCATGTAGATCTCCTCCACAAGATCATCGTGCAGGAAAGCAGTCTTCACATCGAGCTGATCCAGCTCATAATCATACTGTGCTGCAAGTGCCAACAACATATGAATGGACGAGTGCTTCACAACCGGTGAGAACAGCTCATATTAATGTATACCCTCTATAATGACCGATTTTAATTAAAATCTTTCCTCACCCTAATTACCGAGATTATCTGTTGAATGATTCATTTAAAGTTGTTATTCTCAATTTTATAATAATAACAATTTAAATCTCTATAGGTGACTCACCTTCCTAATTAAAACAAGGTAAGTTGAGGGTAAGTGACATGAGTGTATAAATATGTGTGTATGTGTACCAAATACCGGTATTAATGAGAGTATGGGCATAGGTATTTATAAAGCCTAGATTAACTAATCTTAACCTAGAGACATATTATTTACCCTAAGTTAATGAAAGGGGGTAGGTATGCATGCTATAGGAGATCAAGGTCTAGGATCTCCTTGATGAGTGTTAGGCCATGTGGCAACTAGGGAGAGCCCCCCACCTTGTAAATTGCACCGAGAGGATAGTGCCCTACCCATTTTACCCCCACCTTCTTCTCCATTCAGATCTGAACATTTTCTTCCCCAAAAAAAAATCCGAAACCCTAAAAGTCTCAATCTCCTCCCTGGATTTTTCTTTGAAGAAACCTCTACCTAAACCATCTCTCACTCCCTTTGCTCCCCTACTTTTCACCCCAGACCGGAGCCAGAAGGGGGGAGACGCGTGCACAGCAGCAGCAGTAGCACGCGCGCGCGTGCTGCTGGCCAGCCGCGTGCGCGGCCTCGGGAGGGGAGGCGCGCGCGGGGGGAAGGGGAGGCCGGAGCAAGATTGGAGGGGGTGGTTTTGGGGTGATTTTGGGGAGGTTGGTACCACCCAAATCTGACTTTTGAGGCTCCAAAACTCCCATTTTCAGATCACAAATTCAAGACCAAAGGGGTGGTTGTGTGGGAAGGCAATCAAAGAAGAATTGTGTAGAGGTCTATCTACATAAGGTGAGTAAAACCTAAACCCTTAGAGTAATTGATCATAAATGTAGGATGATTAGGGGATTTCAAATCATGTATGGATTAACAAATTTTGTGTAAATTCGCTGTTTTTCACTAATTATTATGATAGGTGAAATCTAATTGCGCGCTACATAGTCATTACCTCTCCTAAATAGGAATTTGATAGAATGCATGTATAGGGTGTATGTTCCGTATCGATAACCCCGAGGGTAATAAGAAATTGACATCGAAGTGTTTTGGCTATGCTTACTTCAACGGGAGGGGAAAACCCCTCCTTACACATTGACATTGTATTATGTACCACCAAGTAACATGAAATAACACATTCATTCATATAAGAGTTAATGTTGCGCGACGTGATTGCCCTATGATATAGTGAAGCTATTAAGTATGTATTCTTCCCACTTGATATGCACCGATCGTGTGAATGGCGTGCGAGTGTAACCCTTAAATTTTTGCGTAGAGTATAATAACTTATAAACTACATATGTATGCATGTATGCTCTTAGAGGAAGGGACCAGGCGGGAGCCGGTAGGAGGGGGAAGACGGGGACTTGATTATATATATTTATTTGTGAATATATTAAAGGGAGGAAGGGGCCGGGCGGGAGCCGGTAGGAGGGGGAAGACGAGGACTTGATTATATATATATTCGTGAAAATATTAAAGGGAGGAAGGGACCGGGCGGGAGCCGGTAGGAGGGGAAAGACGGGGACTTGATTATATACATATATTATGAAAATATTAAAGGGAGGAAGGGGCCGGGCGGAGCCGGTAGGAGGGGGAAGACGGTGAATTGGATCAAAAAATAGTAATTATGTATAAGCACTTCGTTTAAGAGAACCGTCAAGCTCGGTTTCATGTTGGTATTTTATGTCAAACCTAGAATGTCACGGCTAAATAAAATGGTAAACCGGTTGATGTAGAAGTATACATACACACATACTTGCTCGCGTGTACATGTAAGTAATTCATTTTGTGTAATGGCATATAGGAAGGTAAACTCATGGTAGTTGAAACATCTAAATCACAACCTTATGGGGTCTAAGGTAAAGCAAGTTAAGGGAGAAGTTGTATCGTATAATCGTCTTAATTGCTAAACACCTCTCTAAGAATATGTTGGCTTATGAAGTTTCTGTACTAGCACCTTTTTAACATGGTTTACTCATTGAGCTGTCGAGCTCATTTTATTCTCTTTCCATCGATTTCAGGTTTGGATAAAGGTAAGGGGCCACTCTAGCCTAAAGGATTTATTAATTGAACGAACGACATGTTATTTGTACTGTTTTTGGTTAATCCTCTACATATATATGTGTTCTACTTAAGTATCTTTTGGATGGTTTTGCTTATGGTGCACCCAGTGTATGTAATTTGTCCTTGTGGTATTTTGGAACTAGGGACTCAGATTATATGTAATATTTTGAAACTAGGGACTCAGATCATATGTGATGTTCAGGAGCTATGAATGGTGGTTATGCGTGGTAATGTTGTGTTGGGGATCGAATCCTTGTTGTTATATGTTATTGAGATGCGAATTTGGGAATGTATGATGCAAGTATATATATGTGTATAAAGTTTGAGTTGAGATATATTGTGTTATAAGATAAGTAGGCCATGTTCGCCGAAATCCTTATTTGGAACAAGTAGGCCGTGGAGCCGAAATTGATGATATGCGTCATGTAGAAATATGAAATTTTAGGGGAGGTGCTGCCAAAACTTCGGGAGAAATGAAAAATTGAAACTAAAAGAGAGTTAGTGGACTAACCCCTTCTCTATAATTTTGGGACCGTTACACCCCTCATTCTGAGCATAGTCCTTGGCTACCAATCTGGCATTATAACGCACACTATCATCCAGTCATCCTTTTTTCTTTGCATAAACCTATTGCATCCAATGACCTTCTTCTCTTTAAGTAACTCTGGGAGTTCCCATGTGTCATTGACAAGGAGAAACTCAATCCCTCCACCATAGCCTTCCTCCACAATTCAGACTCAGAACTTAACTCTGCTTCTCTAAATGTACTTGAAACATTATCTTCCATGACCTCTACTGGAAGTGCATAGGTCACAAATATATCCGAAAAACAAGCAGGTTTTCGTATATTTCTTTTGGGCTTGTGTGCGGCAATTGAATTCGGGACCTGACCCTCTAGCTCCGGATCCTCAATCACATTATCTGTATCTTCCTCTTCTTGTACATGACGCTCGAATTGTGTCACAACAGTCAGTACCCCAAATAATACAGTACTATCTATAGAAGATGAAGATACATCACTCTCCACCGTTTGTGATATTCCTTGGTCTGGCCACTCTCCACCTGCTGAGAGCTTGATGTCTTCACGATAAAGATTAATCAAAAGTGACATTTCTGCTCAGGACTATCTTCCCGTCTTCAGAGTCCCATAACTTGTATCCTTTCACTCCTTTTTTGAACCCTAAAAACATGGTCTTTCTTGCTCGTGGCTTCAATTTCCCATCACTCACATGATAATAAGCCGTATATCCAAACACACAGAGCATGTCATAATCTGTAGCAGCTTTGACCGATCACATTTCCATCAGAGTCTTTCCTTCAATCGCAGATGATGGCAATCTATTTATTAGATGACTCGCGTCATCGCTTCAGCCCAAAAGGACTTGTTCAGTCCACTATTTGACAACAAGTATCGTATCTTCTGCAGTAGGGTACGGTTAAATCTTTTTACCACCCCATTTTGTTGTGAAAATTTTCTAACTGTGAAGTGTCGCTCAATGCCTTCATCACGACACAACTGCAGAAACGAATCACTCTTGTACTCTATTTTATTATCAGACCTGAGTATCTTTATCTTTCTGCCAGTTTGCAACTCCATTCTCCTTCTCCACTCCACAAAGATACCTAGGATTTCGATTTAGCAACATGGTGTACACCCAATTCTGCTTAGAGTAATCATCCACAAAGGAGACAAAATAGTGTCTCTCTCCAAGAGATGCATTCTTAGGGGCTGTTTGTTTTTACGTAAAAGCTGTAAAAGGCTATACTTCGTAAATGACGTACAACCCAATTACAACTATGACATTTGTTTGGACCATAATTCATAAAGACTTACGCAGCTCAACTACCGCTCACTTGCAACCCAATTACCACTCACTTATAACCCACTTACAGTTAATTTTTATGGTCATTCAAATTTGTATTATCGTTTTAAGTTAATATTAATTTTTTTTAATATTTAGCATTTTTAGTATTTATTTCCAATATTAAATTTTTTAAATCACCAAATAATTAATTTTGTGGTTAATTCTTTCACTTACGACTTACACATTACTACAATCAAACACCGTAAAATACAATACACTTTCCTACTTACAACTTCATATTATCAACCAAACACCGTAAAACTTACATACATGTAACTCATTTACAACTATAAAAGAATTTACCAATTACGAGTTATGAATTACGGCCAATTATGACAACCAAACAGACCCTTAGAGGGACCCCATACATATATATGCACATAATCAAGAATTCCCTTTGTACGGTAAATTGCGGTGCCAAACTTCACCTTGGTCTTCTTGCCCAAAACACAATGCTCACAGAATTTCAACTTGCAGGTCTTTACACCCTTCAATAAGCCTTACTTTGCCAAGGCTTGCATAGGCTTCTCGCCTGGTTGACCAAGTCTCATATGCCATAACTGAGTAGCATCTACATCTGAAACCACTGAAGCAGTCAAAGAAGCTGTGACTATACTACCCTTCAAGTAATACAAGTTTTTGTCTCTGATTCCCTTCATCACAACCAAGGGCCCTTTCGTGACCTTGAGAATTTCATTCTCCAACGTCATTTTGAGCCCTTTCGACTCCACAGCTCCACGTAAGATGATGTTCTTCTTCATCTGAGAAACATATCTTACATCTATCAAATTCCTAGCCACGCCATCGAACATCTTGATTCGAACGGTGCCTATCCATATCATCTGACATGTAGCGTCATTTTCTACGATTACTACGACACTGTCCAACTTCTCTAAGCTAGAGAACCATTCCATCCTGAACATATGTGATAGGTACCCCACATGTCCAATAGCCATTCCAAAGCATCAGAGTAACATATTGACAGTGTGAAAGAAAGTGAGAAAGCAGAAGAATTAGATTCATTCCCATCTGACTTGGCGACATTCACCTCTGATGGTTTATCTAACTTCTCCTTCAGTTTGTTCTTCTTCTTGACCTCGGGACAATCTATCTTTCCAATGACCAGTTTGTTTAAAAATGCACACTGATCACGAGTCAAGCTACGGTGGCCATATCATGACCTAGATTTTGATCTACTACGATTTTTGCTTTTCTGTTTTGAACTTCTTCCTCTTATGGTTAATGCCTCCGTTGATGTACCACCAAGGTATTCCTTATCCTTTCTTCTCAATTCGAGATTTACAAAGACAGTAGTGACTTCACTATAACTAAGTGATGTTTTTCCATTTATCAGGGTGAGGACCAATGTCTCATATCCCTCATCGGGGAGAAAACTCAACAAGATCAAAGCTTTGCCTTCCTCATCTATCAAAACATCAACATTTGCTAGATCTGTGAGATGCTTTGTATAAGTGTTGATATGATCACTAACTGAAACCCCCTTCTTCAACTGGAAACGATACAGTCTCCTTTTCAAATGCAAGCGATTCTTGACGCTCTTCGTCAAATATTTGCTGACAAGGGTCTCCCAAATCTTCTTTGCAGAAATCTCATTCATCACATTATATTTTAGGTCTTGTGATAAACACGACCTAATCACTCCATAAGCTGTTCTATTTATTTTCTTTCAAATATTCTCCTCCATCTCTTCCAACCTCTCTTGCAATTCGATAGCTTCCTCCAAGTTTTGCGCATTTAGCGCATCCAACACCTCACATCTCCACAATTCAAAATTATTTGTGCCATCAAACTTCACCACATCAATTTTTATATGATAATAATTTTGTATATTCTTCACAACAAAAGAACTATCCTCATCGAATGTTTCTTCGGCCATTTCTACTCCAATTCAACCAACCACGTTAGTATAACAACTATAAAATGATCTATGAGATAAAGATAGAATTTTTAACATCAATTGAAACCCTTAGAAGAGTTTTCAATTGATTTCTCCACCCAATGGTAGAGATGAGATCCAACACAATAAAAATCCTATTTTTATCCACTCCAAGCCTGACATCTTCAAGAACCAAGCTCCAAATCAAGATTCACTCCACCAAACAAAGCCGAAGTGTTGCCTAGAACTCTGATACCACTTGTTGGTCCTCTAGCATGCTAAGAACACAAACCCTAATAACACAAATACACACAAAGAGAGAGGGAGAGAAGGAATTATGAGGTTCGGCAAGATGCCTACGTCATCGGTGTAGAAGAAATAGATCTTATATATTTTACAAGAGATTACAAGAGGAATACAAGGTTCTCTCAAGAACTCACTCAATTTTGTCTTTAAACCCTAATACTTAACATCAACCATCTATTTATAGGAAGAAGAAGAAAACTCCCGAATTAGCCCAGGTCGAGTCTAGAATTCATTCTGACCCCACAGGCGGTCGACCGCCCAGTCGGCCGCTCCATGCCTAATTTTTTGCAGGGCTCTCTGTCGACCGAACCAATGAGTTTCTTAACCTTTCAGGTCGGTCAACCGCTCAGTCGACCGATGTGTTGGGTATCTGTGCAGGTCGGTCGGACGCCCGGTCGACCGAAGTCCAGTCAAGTTCTGTCATAGAGTTTAAAAAACTCTATTGCCAATGTTTTTGTTCATCTCTCTCTACACTTGTTTCAACAAAAATTACAGACTTTTGTATTCTAGCTTATTGTGCCCCCATTCAAACCCACAAAACTATGGACAAAGATGCGTACACACAAAGAAGACCGATCAGAGCTTCAACCTATTGTGTTAACTTCATGACTTGAAGAAACTTATGTATCTTTATTTGTTTTATTTTCACAAATTCAAGGTTCTCTAAATATGATGCTTTTGATGCATGCACCTTAATCTCAAACTCTATCACGCACTTGATTAGATATTCAAAGAACTTCTAAGCTATATATATATAGATTAGTGTAATTATATGCGATTAAATATTCGGTGGTAGCACATACATTCAATCATAATTTTGGTAGCTGCAACTATGATTGCTCACTTCCCTGTCTATCCAAACACTGAAAAAGGAAAATAAGAAAACTTTTTTCCTTTTTTCTTCTCTCTTTTACACAACCATTTCCTCACTTCCAGGGTGCTACAGTTAATTTTGTGGTCATGTAAATCTCATTTATAATAAGTTGTAACATAAAACAGTTAATTTTTTGGTTATGTAAATCTCACTAGCATTCTAATTGCAATCAATTTTTATTTTTCTTAATTAATTTTTATTTTAATATTATTTTGCGGTCAACTTTGTGGTCAACTTTTTCACTTCCACTTTCCATTACCATCCAAACACCGGAAAAGACATAACATTTTCCAAACCACACTTCCCAATAACATCCAAACACCAAAAAACTTATTAACCAATTCTCAAGTTCCAAAGGGAACTAATACCACTTCCTCACTTCCTTACTTCCTCACTTCCACCCTTAACCAAACAGGCCTACGGGGAAAAACATACCCTAAGTTCAAAAGTTCCGAAAATTAGGCTTCAGGTGGTAGGGCAACCTCCGCAAGACACAAAAATACACAATCTATGCATCTAGTTGATGACACACAGTACAGATTTGGTCTCCCCGACTTGCAAAGCTCGACACGGAAGTCATGAATGATAGAAATGATAGTACACTTCATAGAAACAAATGCCCTTAAAACAAAATCATAGTCAATGACAATACGTGCACAAAAATTTAGAATGAGTAAATATGAAATGAAATATATACCACAAATTTGAATTCAATGTCACGCGAAGAGTATTTTTGACTAGAACCATGCATTCAGAACAAGGTATAGCAAATTCAGGAACTTCATCCTTATACCGACTTGGGGCTTGGCACATATCCAGAATCACAAAAGTTACTATGATAGAAAGCTCGCTGATAAAATCATTAGTTAAAACAAAAGGCGTTGCCACTAAATTAGCACAATCATTTCAATCACTACAACATTATCTAATTAAAGATTGTAAGAAAGATTATGCACTGGTTAGAGTTGCATATATCAGTTAAGTGCAAACATGAAGTTTTTGAAGTTTGCATGTCTTCTCGTTTCATTACAACACATTATCATTCACTTCAGTAGACATAATTCCCATTTATTTATACATACACTTACATATGTTTTATTGGACCATTACAATTTGTAATGTAATTCGAAGTATTATTCTTCATGTATACCACACGATCAATTAAATTTAAACAAAATGTTTTCATCAATCTTTTTATATATCCTCTGTATATCATTTGACTACATATTTATCACATAATATTAGGTGCTATACATCCTCTGCTGCCTACGAATCTCTAACGGGTAACAATAAGTCGTTAGGTAAATTTTCATCAGATTATTTGAATGTATAAATTCACTAGTCATAATTAATATTAAACATGGAAAATAGAAGATCCCTAATTAATCATGTGAAGCCTTAAAGGTGATGTGGAGAGGAGATTGACTGGGAAATAAGAGCATAGAACGAAATAGAGGTACAATGACAAGTTGATTACTCATCTAAACAGAGACATGATTCAAGAGGTTTTATGGTTAAAAGACAAAGAAATGCAAGTTTCTCCATGAATAATGCAAGTTCCTACGAGACTTATTGCAAACTAAGAAGTTCAATATCTACAGATGTCATGGCTTATTCCTAAAACAAAATGTGCTATTATCGGTAGGTTGATAGTTACCTTGAATTACTTTCCCAGTAGAATTAATTTCCACTTGCAGAAAACTTTCTAGATGCAATAATTGTGAATTATAATTGTTATTAAAATCCTTTGAATAATACAACTGACATTCGTCAACTTTTATAAATGCAATATGACTCACTCTATATATCCAAAGTTATACCATAAACAATTTTATGACTATTTAATTTTTTTTCAAGAAATTTAATATGTTTTCTTAAAACATGAATATGAATCACAGTCCTATTACAAATTATAAATTTTAAAGGATTGCATTATAATAGTATATACTGATGAAAGAAGGCGTAGCTAAATTAAATGATTAGGCAATAAAAAGTTGCTTCAAATATTAAAAGCATAAATTTGTTGAAATAAATGAACATGCATAACTCCTCACAAGCACAAACATGTTAAAATTTCCTTTCATGTGCTACCAAAAGCAATGATCTAACAACTACTTAGCAGTCTTATGAATGACGTTATTCAATCTTCAAAATCTACTTGCTTGAACTTAATTTATAAAGTAAGACCTCCTTTACATTGTACATATGAATAGTAATTATTTAAAATAAAGGAAAGTTTTTTTTTTTTTTTTTCAATTTAATCAGCTTTTAACAGCAAACCTAGAAAATTTAGTTTAATCAAAACTTACTCCAAACATCATATCGGACAGATTCATATATATAATAAGTTTTGAAGTAATCTAGCATCATAAAAATGTGACAATTTTCTGATTAATTAACCTCAAAATGGGATGGCTGTGATTAGATTTGAAATCTAAGGACAACCTCAACAATTAGCACAGAAAGAACATATGCAGCCACGCATTTATGACATGTTTCGATATGGTTTTCCCTTCTGTCAATGTGTGCCTTCAAAAGTGGATACATATAAGTGTTTTGTCTTTTTCCTAGAATCTTAAGTACAAACACTGTTGAAGTCAAGATATAAGCGTGTTAAGTTACTTTCATTTAAAACATCAAACATTTTTTTGATTTGGTACTAGAAGCGTAGGTTTTTTTTTACATGAATGCATGTCCGCGTTCACGAGGGCTCAAATTCGTGACTTGCTGTGAGGAGCGGGGCTCAAAAAAAATCCAAACAGGACCACTAGGCCAATTGTGAGGGACACTAAAAGTCTAGTTAATGTGAAGCAAGAGAATTAGGCTCAAGAATGATAAAGAAACAACCAAATTTGAAGGAAAGTTAAAGAGATTCGATTTAACTAGTTTTATAGTGAAGACATTAGCTTGCCTTGATCTTTTTGGGGGACTAGGTTCACATCCCTTTTCCATGTATATAGTAGAAACAAGAATCCAACACCAAACAGGACACCTATAAAAGAAAAAGGCAAGTACTGTATACTATACCTTCCATAATTAACATGTGGATGGAGAGAAGAAAGGCTTCAAAAATGCACACTGACACATGATCTCTTGTGAAAGGATATGCACTGCAATGACCCTTACTCCCATGAAAAGAAAAAGCATAGAAGAGACTTGTTGACACTACACGTTTTTTTTGAGGAAATGTTGGCACTACACTTGGTATGAAGAATCTCTAACAGTACGCTATGCTGACACTGAAGTGATCTCTCAATGTCAAGAAATTATAATTATATATAAAGAAATTCAAGCCTTTGTTTTTTAGCTGTTACTACTATTACTGAAGAAAATAAAATACAAATTCCAAGTTCTAGTAAGTTTGAATCACAAAATGCAAAGTAACAACATGAACAACTAGTAATTCATTTTATTTCTATTTAAAGTTTTCGTCTTTTATCACCTGCCTTGCTTCTTGATTCTTGATTCATGTTTGGCGATTCTCAGCTGAGGTATTGCCTTGCTGCTGACTCTGATCTCTGAGGCTTCTTTTTCTTCTTCTAATCGTAGCTGATGCCTATGGCCCTCGAATGCATCTAGCGGACCTCGCGGAGGTAGAGCCTGCCGGCCCGGGAACCAAACGGGTTGTTCTCGGGCTGGCCCCAGTTCTCCTAGTAGGCTGCCCGGAGGCGGCCGATGAGGGCGTCGAGGCTGCCCCCTGGCAGAGCGGGAAGGGAAGACACAGGGCCGGAGGATTCGGGTCGCCCAAGATAGGGCAGACCTGCACGTGGACCTTGGTCTTGCCGAACTTGTCCAGGCACCGCAGGAACTCAAGCACGTGGGCAGGGCCAGGGGGGACGGTGGTTCTTGAGGTACTGCCCGAAGGTGTTCGGGTCGAGGCGTTTCTGGGGACTCGTACCGTCTGGCTGGTTCTGCTGTGAGGATGGTGATGGGGAGGAGGCGCAGTTGCGGGGTTGAGGGAGGGGGCTGTCTGGATCACTTGGTCGAGCTCAAGAAAGCTATAGCTGATGGCCTCCTCCTTTTTGTAGCTAGGGTTTGTGTCTGGTAAGTGAGTGAGAAGAAATTTTATGAGGGTGTTTGTGAGATTTGTGGTGTTTAATTTTTTATGTTTTAGCTAAGTGGTGGTGATCTGTGGGGATTTGGTGGTGATTTTATATGTGTCTGTTTGTTTCTGTCTTTAGGGTAAAGTAAAGCAGATTTTATGC
>JAVJIF010012760.1:0-107636 GCA_038442645.1 Agave tequilana | reverse complement strand
AAAGGGGGAGTCATTACCCTTCCTTAGCCCCCCAAAATAACCATCTTCTCACTTACTAACCCAACCTAGCTAAAATTGAGTTAGACGTTGGCCCTAGAGACATCTCAGACTTAATAGGAGAATGACCTCGGAGGAAGTTGTTAGAGTTTGACTTTGTCAAATCGGTATCTAAAATTGGAGATTAAGAGGAAAGATTCATGAAAACTAGTGGTTTGATGTAATTAAGAACCGTTGCGCTGAACAGATAACCTCCCACTGAGTTTTTTCCCTACCTGATCGATTAACCTGTGGTTAGAATGCTGCAATATATCTCTCTGGACAATCAACCAGTTACGAGTCGTCTAAGTTTAAGATTTACCTTAACATAGGCTAGATTTTTTCTTTTGTTTGTTTTGATGATTTGTCTTTTTTTGTGATATTGATCATAATTATATTTTTTCATGCAAATGTAAATCCATATTTCACACTGACCTCTTTTGACTCGGATATCACCAACCCAGCATTTTATTACTTTAACCACCAAGCATGCCGGATTGGTTTATCGGACTCAACATATGCCCAACTCTAGTATTATGAATAAGATTGGAACAATATCTTCACTTTTCACGGAGTCAGTAGGGATACACATCCCCTCAGTCATATTATCAACCATCCTTCCAATATTTAGCTTCATATGCTCTTTTTTTAGAGCAACCACTTGAGAAAAAACTGAGTTAGAAAATAGTATGGAAGCCTTGTAAGAGTCCGAACGACAATTTTAAAACATTACGGACATAATACTCCCACAAAATTTTCAAATCAAGATCCTTATTCCATTTTTCAAGTCTCAAAACAACAAGAAGAACCTATTGACTAAAAAATTCTATGGAAGACATGATTCAGTCCCAAATGATTCTACCTAGTTTATCAATAGGATAGAAGCACAAATAAGTCAATTGATCAACACTTATAGGAAGAGAAAACTCTCCTTATTAATATTTGACCAATCCTGATATCTCTAATCCTATTGATCTGGCCCAAGAGTCACATCGTTTTGGAAACCAAGATTCAATTTCACACCACATTATCTTGAACTTGACCATCTCAAACCCTTGACAAATTAGCAACTTTTTACTTCAATGAAATTGAACTTGAATTTGAATATGACCATGATCTCCAACTTTGTGATTCAGTTCATTTTTTAAATCTATATTGACTCTGGTATCCTTACTGGATTTGGTCCACATTCCCAAGTCAATATTGATTTTCGTACTTATAATCTTGAACTTGAATGATCGATCTTGCAAAATCACATTCCATTGATAGATCATGAATGTGAACTTCAATTTTTTGACTTGGACTCAACCTTTGAACCAAACCCGACTTTTGAACCTAAACTTGATTTGAGTCATATTCCTGAGTTAGTGTTGGCTCCTGTTCCTTTCATTCTTGAGCCCAAATCAATCACTCCACCGAGTCACATTCCACTGTTGGACAAAGGTGTTGAACATTATGATTCCAAGATGATTTTTCAAAATTGGTCTTGTAACCAAGATGAGTATCATGTTAGGATTTTGCATGATCCCAGTCAAAATGGGATAATAATAATGGTAAAGGGTTTAGGTCAAAAGTGGGTTCTATCGAACTCCACAGAAATTAGATTGGGCAGTAACACTTGCACCAATTAGACCACCACTGGAACCACCACCTTGAGGTAATATTTTTTCTTCCCTTTCTTCTTTTTTATACATATATGCATTCCTTCATACATTGAGGATAATGTGTGAGATAAGTGTGGGGGAGTTTCACTAACATAGGTTTTCTTTTCTTCTTTTTCTATATATTATTATAAAAAATTCTTTTTTAAAATTTTTTTGAAAAGAAAACAATATTTTTACCTATTTTTTAAGAAATTAAGTTAATCTTAAAGAGTAGAGGAATCATAATTAGGATTTCTTAATATTGATTAAAATAAGATTAGGAAGAAAATTGAAAAAGTAATTTATTCTTGATTTTTACCTTAGTGAAAAATGCATACTTTATACACTGATACACGTAGGGTTCGAAAACAAAGATTATTATGTCATAAATTTATATATATATATAATATACAATATATATATATTGAAAATTCTCTAATTAAGCTGAGTATTGTGCCTTATAAAATATAAGTATTCACAACTAATAGTGGTCCATATAACAAATAAGATCCTTAATTTTGTGTCTTATTTGCTCGAGTTCTTAAGTTCTTGGGGGTTTCTCACTCAGTGCTATAAGATCGTCCGGTTTGGGAGTCATTGCTTAAGGTTCGTTACATGGGCAAATTAGAAAATCTAATAGAATTAAAAAATTACCGCTATAAAATATTAAATAAGGAACAAAAGTTAGAGTTAAAGAATCCTTAGTCAAAATATTTACGATCACAAAAGTACATATGTTTAGGGTAAAAAAATAGATTAGATGAGAAATACAATTTTAATTCTTATCTTGATTGATAACAAATTTTTGATAGAGACTAAGTTTAGGAATGAATAGTTTGGTGCCTAAGACTTATAGGTTACCTTATTTTTGTAAGAATACCTCAAATATTTTCTCTCTTTCAAAATGCATTACTAACACTTTGATTTTCTTTCTTTTTCTAGATTTTGTTAGTGTAATTTACTGAAAACCCTCAAGAAACTACAACTCCTCCTCTAGGGGTAACCTAGATATTTAAAAGCTTTTTGTGCATGCTCAATGCAGTTGCGTAGCCTGCGAAAGTGATTAATAAACTCTTTGGTTTAGTTTTTTTTTGTTTTGCTCGAGGATGAGTAAACATAGGTGTGGAGGTGTAATTGTACACATATTTTGCATAATTTTTATTACATGACCACATTTATTTTTAATAGATTCTTCTAATTTAACTTTCTTTTTTATTAATGGTGTGCAGATTTTTTTAAGGGAGAAGGAGAAGAAATAAGCCCAAAAGCCCATTTAATTCAAATTTAAAATATTTAATCCATTAATGAGGATTGTACAAATATACTGAAGATTTCAAAGTCAAACTGCAAATCTAACTGAAGTATTGGGTACCAGAATGTATAGACCCTCCCACTCAAAGTGTTGATCCAACGGCCTCAAAATTGTCGCAGAAACTCTAGAGTTTCTGTAGCAATCTTGAGTCTGTTGGTAGAGTGATTTTGCTCATATCTTCACATGTGTTCCCAAATTCATCTTATCCTATAAAAACCACCAAATGCAGAAGGCAAAGGGACACAAAGGGCAGAGAGCTTAGGTTAGGGTTGTTTTAGTTCAGCTTAGATTTTCTCTTTTTATTTTTATGTAATTTTCTGTTATTTGTAAACTTAGGTTAGAGAAAAGATTCATGAGAGAAAGAGAAAAAGAATTTTATTGAGAGTGACACTGGTATAATCTTCTTCTTTTCTTTTATAGTTTTTCAATTTAATCAGAGTTTATTTTTTGTGGTCTTTTCCTGCTTGTTTTTACTTAAGTTCTTTTGGTATCGATTGCAATCCAGGTGAGTCAAATAGCATCGGAATGGGCTTGCCTTTGCGAGTGCCACCAATAGCTCATGACGATAGGTTCTTAGTCTCAATCTGTATCATTTCAAGTTACATTGTTTTGATGATGTAATGTGAAAGAGATTCGAATCAATTCTTATGGGTTATGCGTTGATCGCCTCCAATTCAGTATACTTTCACCAACGATCAGAGGTAAAGTAATCATCCAAAAGAGGTCAGTATACTTTTATTTTCTTTCTCTCTTTTAACTTCTTAATTTATAAAAGACTTTAAAAAAATCAACGCAAAACTTTTTTATTCTTTTGATTCATTCTCTTTTAACTTAGTTTTCCTTTTCTTTTCTTTTCAAAGTTATCTTCCTTTCTAACTTCTACTCCCCTAACCTAACTCAGTTTTTTCCTTTTCTTTTTAAAACTAAGAAGAAATATTTAATCGGTTTTAGTAACTTAAAAAAATACTGAAACGCTTCTATCGCAGTCCCTCCTTGTAGATCACAACCCGCATAATCACTTGCTATAGTAATAGTATTGAGGAACCTCCACATACTTAATCTTAATTTTTAAATTTTATTTTTCTGTGCAGGTTTTACCTTGATCATGAGGACACAAGGCCTTAATGGGTTCTTAGAGATGGCATCTCAAGATGCCCAAAGGCTCGATGGTTATTCTGAAGGGTGGGAATAATCTATATTACTTAAAGGGTAGTACAATAATAGGGCAAGTGGCGGCTTCAGAAGGTGAAGATACGATTCCATCAGACTTTGACATATAAGGTTGAGACAGAATGCGAGAAACCTGTGCAAGCATTGGAGAAGCAAAGATTGTTGAAAGGTACAGAGACCTGCAAGTTGAAGATCTATAGACATTGTGCTATTGGCAAGAAGATGAAGGTGAAGTTTGGCATCGCAATGCACCGCACTGAAGGGATTCTTGATTATGTTCACATGTACGTTTGGGAGCTACCAAGAGTGCATCACTTGAGGTAATCATTATTCTATATTATTTATTGATGATTATTCTAGGCATATTTACGTGTACACCATGCGACAAAAGAACGAAGTCCTATATTTGTTTGTGAAGTGGAAGACGCTTATGAAGAAGCACACTGGTAGAAAGATCAAGATACTCTGATCTGATAATGGCAGGGAGTATAAGAATGATCCATTTCTACAGTTTTACCGAGATGAAGGCATAACGAGGGACTTCACAGTTCAGGAAATGCCACAACAGAATGGGGTAGCTGAGAGGATGAACCGTACCTTGCTAAAGACGGTTCGATGTTTGTTGTCTAATGCAAGATTATTGAAATTCTTTGGGTTGAAACTTTGACTTATACAAGCTACCTCATTAATAGGTTGTCATCGTCTGCGATTGGAAGTAAGACTCTGATGGAGATTTGATCGGAGAAAATTCCTCAAGGTTATGATATGCTCAGGATATTTGAATGTCCAGCCTACTATTACGTAAAAGAAGATAAATTGGATCCTCGAGCAAACAAGGTTGTGTTTTTGGGTTTCAAAAGAGGTGTGAAAGGCTACAAGTTGTGGGATCCAAAGACAAAAGATTCGGTGAGCAAAGATGTCATGTTCGATGAGGCTTCTATGATGAAGCCTACCAGCTCTCAGCAGGTGGAGAGTGGACAGATCAAGGAGGTATCGCAACGGGTGGAGAGTGATGTTACTCCACGTACTCTAGATAGTTTAGTATCATTTGAGTTCTCACCTAAAATAACACATGATGAAGATTATGTAGCCGATGAGAATACTGAAAGATGTCGAGAATCAAAGATCGTAGATGGGTCAAATCTAATATTCTATTGCAGGTGGAAGAACCAAGAGAAATCCACGTAAGCCCTCATGGCTTACATCAGATATGATTGTGGCCTATGCTTTTCGGTCATAGAGAAAGTATTCCATCCATATATAGGGAGGCCGAGATCAGTTCGGAGTCAGAGATGTGAAAGAATACCATATTGGAAGAAATAAAGTCTCTTCATAAGAATGACACTTGAGAATTGTCAGAGTTTCCCAAAGAGAAGAAGAACATTGGTTGCAAATGTGTATTTACAAAGAAACATGGATCTCAAGATGGTGAAACTGCTCGCTATACGGCTAGATTGGTAGCTAAGGGTTACACTCAGAAGGAGGGCATTAATTACAATGAGGTATTCTCACATATTGTAAAGTATTTTTCGGTTCAGATTTTGTTGACATTGGTAGCACAGTATGATTTAGATCTAAATTAGGTTGATGTGAAGACCACATTTTTCCGAGGCAATCTTGATGAAGAGATTATATTATTCAGCCAGTGGGGTTTAAAGTTACTGGACAAGAAAAATTAATTTGCAAACTTAAGAAATCGCTATATGGATTGAAGCAATCACCAAGGTAATGGTACAAGTGATTTGATATGTTTATTCGTGGCATGAGGTACACACGAAGTCCGTATAACCCATGTGTTTATTTCAACAGACTGCCAGATTGAGAATATATCTATTTAATGTTATATGTAGATGATATGATCTTAGCTTCGAAGAGCAGATCGACGATCAACAAATTGAACAGCCAATTGTCATCTGAGTTTGAGATGAAGGATCTAGGAAAAGCTAAGAGGGTTTTTGGCATGGAGATTGACAAAGACAGGAAGAGTGGTAAAGTTTGGTGACTCGGTAGGGGTATTTGCAAAATGTACTACATAAATTCAATATCCAGAGTGATATAAAGTCTATAAGGACACCATTTGGCCCTCACTTCAACCCTGCAGTAACAATGTTTCTGAAGTCAATAGAAGAGCGTGGATACATGTCTCACGTGCTATGTGTTACTGGAGTGGATAGTTTGATGTATACTATGGTGTGTATAAGGCTAGATTTATCACTAACCATAAGCATGGTGAGTAGATACATGCATGATCTTAGGAAAAAAACATTGGAGGTTGTGAAGC
Source organism: Agave tequilana (assembly GCA_038442645.1). Classification (NCBI taxonomy): domain Eukaryota; kingdom Viridiplantae; phylum Streptophyta; class Magnoliopsida; order Asparagales; family Asparagaceae; genus Agave; species Agave tequilana. The sequence goes on along the minus strand of JAVJIF010012760.1, from coordinate 101,194 downwards.
GGATACTGCGGTAAATCAAGGGTACTATATATATTGGATTAGTGTTTGAGAGGCATACAAGAGGTAAGCAGTTATGTACGGGGTATGTTGACCCTGACTATGCTGGAAATCTTGACAAGTGCCTGTCAACAATGGATATGTGTTCATATTATCTCAAATAGCGGTGAGGTGGCGCCAGTCTATTATCGTGTTATTAACAACTGAGGCCGAGTATATGACATTGACAGAGGCTATAAAGGAGACATTTGGCTTTAAGGGCTATTCGGTGATTTGGGGATAGAATAGGATTTTTTTGAAAATCTATTGTGATAGCATAAGCACTATCTATTTGACAAAGAAACAAGTCTATCATACTCAAACTAAGCAAAATGATGTTAGGTTACAATTTGTTCATGAGATTCTCGATGAGGGTGATTTCGAGCTGAAAAAGATTAGCACCAAAGATAATCCCGCGAATATATCTACCAATGTGGTTTCAGGACTAAGTTCAATCACTGCAAGAACTTACTCTGTATCTCTCAAGTGCGTTGAGACTTTTTGAGATCGTTTGGAAGAATTACGTGTGACTTGATCTCATGGACAGGGGGAAAAACACCTAGAGGGGGGTGAATAGGTGTAAATGCTAATCTAGAAACTAAATGCGGAAGCTTAAAACAATTTTGCAATCACACTTAATACAAACAACAAGTGTATCCGAATTCCCCGTGAAGGGCTCTGGACTAACTCCTCTTGATTCCCCTAGATAAGGGTTGAGGTGCTATATGAAGCTCTTGTGGTTAAGTATAAGTGAGGCACACACAAGCAATCCAAGCTTATAAGAGATATAGCAATATGAACAATGCAAGGCACAACTCAAGCAATATGAATGATATGAAATGAAAGATGCTTTGCACAAATAAAAGAGAGAGAGTTAGGAGACAATGTATCAAACGCTAACAACAAGATATGTTTCGAGGTTCGAGCCCCTAGCTCTACATCCCCGCCTTCACCACCGTGAAGGATTTCCAATCCACTATCTCCCACGGGGGAACCTCCACCGAGGAGGATTTAAAACAACATAGGAGTACCGAACTCCTCTCTCAACCCACCTCACAACCGAGGGGTAGGCCCGTAGCCAAACAACCACAACACCTCTACCGAAGAGGGTTACAACCACTAAGCTCCACCTCACACAAGAGGGAGCAAACACCAATCTCCACCTCTACCAAAGAGGGAGCAAACCAACAACCCATAAACCTCACCAAGAGGGATACAAACAACAAATGAGGGTTTACAACTAGTGGTATGTTTCAACCACAAACAACTCCTCTTTCCTCTTTTTCCACAAAACAAGATCCTAATAGAATAGGATAGATGATAGCTCAAGTGTGGAAAACTAAGTGTTTTGATCAAAGAAATACTCTTGGGAAATACCAAATAAATATTGAAATGAAGAATAAAAACCAATTTCCCAAAAAACCTATTTTCTTTGAAAATAACAAAACACTTAAAACAAACAAAATGAATCTTTCTGCTCTTTAAACTCTTTTGAAAACTTCTTTTTTAAACCATAGAATAGGGAAAAATTAGCTCAGAAAAACTTAGCCAAATCCCAAGAAATGGGGTTTATATAGGCCAAACAGAAAACTAGCCGTTAGGCTGATCTGTCAGCCTGACAGGCTTGCGGTCGACCGGCACGGTCGACCGCCAACGGTCATAAATATGACCGTTGGGGCTTCCGGTCGACCGGCACGGTCGACCGCCCAGATACAGAGAGCAAAGCTCTCTGGTCCGGTCGACCGACGGTCGACCGCCCATTTGTATGACCCGGGAAAGGAGAAGACAAGAATTTGCGGTAAAAGTTTTCCTTGAATCAAATGAAAAGGATTACAACAAAAACTGTTCCTTCCGGTTACAAGGGAGGGAGAATATTGAATCTTGAATTCCCCCTTTATTTAATGCTGGGTTCTTCGGTGGTGCAGTGGAGAGTGAATCTTGTTCTCCGTTGACCAGATGACCGTCCTTCTGGGATCTCCTCTTCGGCCGGTAGAAAGAGTGACACAGCTCTGTCTACCAAAACTCTAAAAGAGAAGGTAGGCGAAAGCTAGCTCGTACGCAGCGAACTTGCTGAAGAATTGATTTGCTTCTTTTCTCTCCTTGATCTCCTTTTCTGTTAATCCCTCTCCGTCTGTTCATCCCCCCTTGCCCACAGCAAACGAGGCTATTTATAGAGGTCCTAGGGGTGAACGTGCCCCTGGAAACGCTCCACAATGAGGGCCAACTTCCCGCTACATGGGCGGTAAATAACCCACGTGCCTGCTAAAGGCACGCCACGATGGGGGCTGATTTCTCTTACGTGTAGGCAGTGATTGGTCCCTTAACCAAGGCGGTTATAAACTGAGACGCGGGTTTTAGACCTTTGCGTCTTGAGGCTGAGACGCGGGTGTCAGGCCGACGCGCCTTGATGCTGAGACGGGGTGTCGAGCCAACGCGCCTTGATGCTGAGACGCGGGGTCGAGCCAAACGCGCCTTGAGCTGAGATGCGGGTGTCCGGGCCGACGCGCCTTGATGCTAAGACACGGGAGTCAGGCCAACGCGCCTTTATGCTGAGACGCGGATGTCGATCCAACGCGCCTTTATGCTGAGACGCGGATGGTAGTCCCTCGCGTCTAGAGCTTGAAACTTTGCTTTTCAATGGCTTGTCCTCCAGTAACTTTGGACAGCCTATAGAACCCCCTCCAAAGTTTTCGATATTCCGCAGTTAGCTGGGACGGATTTCGAAATACTTTGGATTTTAGCCATATTTGCTTTCATGACTGGACTGTTAGTGCTCCGGGTTTGATCTTATCTGGAGTTGGTCTTCGTGAGTGTACTGTTTGAACTCTTTGAAGCCACCAGAGTTGATCATGTTGAGTGTCTAGATGCACAGTCTAAACCTCCCCGATTGCTTTTAGTCTGTCACGGGTGTGCTTTAAGCCAGGAGTGGTTGGTCGTCTGCTAGCGTCAGTGTACTGTTTAACTGATTTTGCAGAAGCAGGAGGCCGAATGCAGGTTCTTTTCAAAAAGCCGAGATGGTACTGCTTTAAAGACGCGACTTCTGTAGGGTGCGTCCTTTGGCAATGGAAACGCGCCCGATCTTCCATGAGGCAGACGCGATGTTGGGCCCGCTGGGTCGGACGCGGACTTCGTAGAGAGACGCGACCTTCCGAATGCATTTATGGAGATGCTGACGGGGCATGTCTATCGGAGAGGTGCGTCCCTTGGGTGCGAATCTGTGCCGTGTCATGATTACGCCGCCAGCTGGCCTGGGGAACCGGCAGGATTTCACCTTTTGGCGCGCGGACTTCCCGGTTCATTAACTGAACCGCGCCACGTGTCGAACGATGACTCGCTGTGGAGTCACAGCGCATGATCTTCTCTGTTCAAAAATGATTTGGTTCCACGCGTCAAGCGGTGACTCGCTGCAGCGTCTATCGGGCCACACGCCGCGTATCTTCGCGAATCCTTGGGCCTATAAAAGGCAACAGTCAGAGAGACATCTTTTCTTCTCCGAACGCACTTGCTCAAGAAAGAGAGTTCTCTTCTTCCTCTGTTGAACTGTTCATCTCCATTACTGGACTTTTGAACTATTCATCTTCTTTACTGGACTTTTAGATGGCACCCAAGACCAAGCCAACCGTATCTTCTTCACGGGCAACCGTCGCCGAGGCCCAGAGGGGCGCTTCCTCTGCGCAGGATGTCGCTTTCCCCCAGGTATAATGCCTTTTAGGCGTGGATTTCGCTATTAACAGAAGCTCATAGAACCCTAAGAATCCTTAACACAAAATATAACTCGTGTTTGATTCTCAGACGCGGTCTCAGACGCAGTCTTTGAGTTGATAACCGAGGCGCGGGTTTGGACCCTCGCGCCATTGGGTCCTGCATTTCAGATTCTTCACTTAGAATATTTCTAATTGTGAAGGGTTCAGACGCGGACTTGGTTTGCAGAACGCGGATTTGATCCTTGCGTTCTGTTTCATCAGCTGCCGATTTTGATGAATCTGGCACTTGAGTCCAAGCACTTAGAAATCTGGGGGTGTGAAAGGAAGGGAGTTACCCTCTTTAACTTCTGGCGGTTGTGGTGATGGAAGGGTTAAGGTGGATAACTCCCTTCTTTTCGCACTCCAGAAGTGACATCAAGGACATTCCATGACCTTCTGGTGGTGGAGACGCGGATCCTGCAGGTCTGGACGCGGGTTTGATAATTTCTGCGTCTTCTGCGTTTGGACGCGGTTTCGCAGGTCTGGACGCGGATTTGATAATTCCTGCGTCCAGTATCTCTTCTGCGTTTGGACGCGGTTTCGCAGGTCTGGACGCGGATTTGATAATTCCTGCGTCCAGTATCTCTTCTGCGTCTGGACGCGGTTTTGCAGGTCTGGACGCGGATTTGATAATTCCTGCGTCCAGTATCTCTTCTGCGTCTGAACTATGAACACTTAGCTTCTTATAAAGTATCTAACTAAGTGTCATTTTCTTTTGCAGTGCCTCATCCTTCTGCCTCACTCGCCAAGACGCGCCACTTTGGACATGTAGGTGGTGCTGACCGGGACTTGACCTTTGTGCTACGAAGGACTGTCCCTGTGACTGCTGACCAGTCGCAGGATCGCAAGGAGAAGCTCTCTAATGTTGACATGAGAACTCTTCGGGTACTTATGACCGATGCAGCATTCACAACGGATGCTCACGTCAAGCTGGAGAAGCCTGCCTTCTTCTTCGGAGATCGTATCAACGTTGGCGGCTATCGTACGTATGACGGAACTTATAAGTGGCTCCGTCAGATAAAGGGTGGAAGATTCTTTCTTCCGGACATGGAGAGGATGTACCCGCTGTCCTACTTCCAGCACATGTCCGTCCCTCGGAAGATGGAATGGGACATTTCTCGATTTGTCCCTGAGATTACTCTCGGTGATTTGGGTTCCCATAAAGCACACCGTCATGATAGCCATGACAGGTCGGTTCTCGGCCTATTCCCTGGGTCGCGCAAGTCTGAGGTTCCGGTTGGAGAGATACCACACTTGGCACTACCTTCCTCAACGCGTTCATGGAAGCGGAGGGTGATTATCCGGTCGGGTTCCGTCCGCCCGGGTGGGTCCATTCCACGGAGAAACTACTGGTGGGGCAGGATGGTGGGTTTCGTCCTCACCGATCTTGGGGATCTGCTAAAGCGTGTGGGACTGTACCCGGCGGTCAGGGCCGTACAGTGGGGTATCCCACCAGGCTCTCATAACTTCTTCGGGATCCTGGAGCGCTACAATCCTCTGACGGGGACATTCTTTACCCCGGTCGGAGAGATGGGCCTTGCACTGCACGAATTACATGAGGTCTCGGGGCTGTCAACAGGGGACATTCCCTATGAGGAATATGTCCCGACCACTGAGGAGCTTCACCTCTTGAAGAAAGAGTTTCCTCGGATGTACGAGACTTACTGGGAAGTGATGTGTCACTTCCACATTTGCGGTCAGTTAACCACCTGGAGGTCGCAGGGAGTCAAGCAACTGTCTTGGGCCAGCTACTTGTTTAACGGTGTCAACAAGAAAGACCATCCGGTCACCCGACTGGTTCCCAGCTCCGACGAGGAAATTGAAGACAGGATCACCCAGGCTCCTGAAGGCTTCTACACTACGGTTTCGAACGAGGACGGTTTCGACCCTGACCTGGTTTTTGAAAGCTTCCACCATCAAGCCCGGACCCCTATCTCCGATCGGGCACTATTGGCGGGCTTCTTGATGCTGTGGCTGAAGCGTTGTGTGGTGCCCACGCTGCCACATGAAGTTATTGTTGCTGACGTGGTGTACCCGGCGGTGCTCCTGGCTCATGGCAACCCTATAGCCCTTCTCCCGGCCGTGGTGGCTGGCATTCAGAGCGGGTTGCGGGCGCTAACCAAGAGTTTCTGCGAGGCGCCGAAAACTGTCGACTCCCACGGCAAGCCGTATGTTGACTCAGAGGGGAATCCGACGGTGAAGCGCCTCAACCCTCGGATCGAGCTACCTTATACGTACCTCATGGCTTGGTACGTGATGCACTGCCCTTCTCTGATGACGGCGGTGCGTTGGAGGGAGAGTTCCGTCCCTTTTGTACAGCGGTTGGAGGATTCGAGCTGGCGTGATCTTTATATATATTACGTCCGGAAGCGACTTTCGGATTCTGCGAACTACCAGCTCAATCGCTGCTTCCCCGAGATCTCTGGTGCATCTTTCGGGGATTTATTTGCTGATTCCGCGGCCCAGATGGCTTCACGAAGTTGTCTGCGGGAGTCTTCTGGTGGTTGATCAATATTCGGCCCGGATATGTGCTCTTCCGACAAGGGACTTCATGCACGATCGAGCCGTATATGCCGAGTCGTTTTGCTCGACAGTTCGGCTACGATCAACTCTACGTCGGGAACCCCAATGCTCGACTCGCCTTCGAAGGGAACTTGTTCGAAGGTGCTCGGGCTTGGTACTACAGTGTGGCCGGAGGGACGGGAGCAACTTTCCGTCTACCCATTGAGGGGTCCAAGTGCCGTATGAGCTTCAACTTCTGCACTTGGTACTCTCAGGTTAACCAGTCACCGGACTTCGCTCCGGGGTCTTCATGTATTGAGAGCATCAATGCAAATCTCGAGGCAAGGTCAGAGTCTGGTAAACCCTCGAAACTCACCGACTAGTACCTGAAGGCCCAGAAGGAGGTCAGGAGAAGGTCGGGAAGGGAGCCACGAGCAATAAGGGCGGAGCCGCGACCAACAAGGGAGGAGCCGCAAGCAGTAAGGGCGGAGCCACGAGCAACAAAGACTCGACAGGTGGTAAGCAAGCGTCGTCAACGCTCTGCTTCAACTGCTGAACTTGCTCCCAAGAAGGTTCGGAGAGACTTGACAACCGAAGTCTCCCGATCCGAAGAAATCCCTGCTGTTGTTGAGGTACCTAGGGAAGAAGATATAGCTGAAGAGGATGTTCATTTAGTCCGTGCCCCTAGGTCGAGCAGCAGAGACCGTAGGTCTGCGGAGGAAGGGGAGCTCGTTGACAGAGCCACCACTGCTGACGAGGATGAGCAGCTAGAGGTCGACATCATGAATGGAGGAGATGTCGATATTCCGGGGATTTCAGTTCAACCCGGTTTTTACTTGCTCATGAAGGGAGAGATGAGGCATAGCAACCTGGGTCGCCTTGTGTCTTCATCTCCAGTCCTCGGGCAGTTGACCCTAGTCCTACCACTGGGGTAATTGGTGGCAAGGCTCCGGCTGCAGAAGTCTCGCGCGAGGCGCTATCGTCTTCCTCACTCTCAGGGGAAAGCGATTTTGAAGACGAGGTCGACTACGGCGATGAACCCGCTCTTCCTGATCCGAGTAAGTTCTCCCACATCTCAGAGGAAGAAATATACGGGGGTGAGCCATCAACGGTATCACAGCTGGCGATTACTCCCGCTGAAGGTACTCTTTTCACCTTTTTACCTAATTTTCCTTTTCATTTTGAAGAGGATGTTTTAACATTCTTCTTTTATGCTGCAGGGTTGGCCGGGGACATTGAAGCTGTAACCTCCTCGCATATCGAGGAGACGGAAGAAGAGCTGACCCAGTCCGCAGGAGTCAAGACTTCAGTTGCCGAGATAACTCCAGAGAAGGCGACTACTGAAATTGGGAGCCTTCCATTTTGCCGGAAGAGGAGGCAACCCCTAAGGCTGGGGAAGAACCCACTCTGTAGGGTGAAGAGGTTACCATTGAAGCCAGGGAGACTTCCACTCCGCAGGATTCGCCCAAGGATTCGACATCTCTGGACCTCCCAGATGGTAAGGAAGTTCTGATATTTTAAATGTTTCGCTTTTCTTCTTTGTGGCTAATGTCACGATAACTTGCAGAGAGAACTGAGGGGGCTCAGATGGAGAATCCGACGGTCGGTACCCTTCCAGAAGGCCACGCAGCTCAGGTCTCGGTTGAAGCTTCTGAAGAGGTTGCGCTTACTACTCCATCATTAGCTGTGGAGGTTCCTGCAGAGATAACACCTCCGGAAGCGCCAGTGGCCAGTCTCGCTCTTGACGTATCGACGGTCAGCACGACTCTCGTGCAAAAAGAGCCGGCTTGCACCCCTTTCCTCATGATAGAAAGGGGGTTGGGGAGTACCTCGGGTGATGATACCATGGATTTCCTGACACGCAAAACGGTGCAGCAGTTCCTTGACGCGATGCGATTGTGCATCGATTTTATCCTGTCTGGGCGTAGCTCTTTTGACTTTGCCCGGACGTTTCTTGGAAACATGGTCGGTAACATCGAATTAACTGGAGGCTCCTCGCTTGCCAAGTCGTGTATGCTGTTGGTGGAGCGATTGGGAAGTGACCTGAAAGAGCTGAAGTCTTTGGACAATGCTAGCTCTTCTCAAGAAGCCCAGGTCATCTTGACTAGGCTCCTAGCCACCCAGGAACAAGAGCGACAGGAGGTGGAAGCACAAGTTGCTGAAGAGGTCCGCAATCTCGAGCGTTCCCAAGCTGAATGTCAGAAACTGGCTGACGATTCAATGGAATCCGAGTTCATCCGGCAAAACGCAGAGCTCGCCATTACCAATGCTCGGTCTGCCATTGCTAAAGCGGAAGCCATGATTGCGGATAATGAGAGGACGCTTGCCACCGTCCGGAAGAGGCTGGAGGAGCAACAAGCTGCGAAGGCACGAGCTGAAGAAAGCCAGACCATTCATTCCTCCAGGTTGGAATCTCTGCGAGCACAGCTGGCTGCAAAACCTTTTATCTGAAGAGGAGCTGCGGGTCCAAGCCATGATGGAGGCTGAGAAGGTACGTCAGCACGAGATGCATCGTCTCAGGGAGCGTATCCGTTCTTTGCCGGATCGAGACTTTTAGCCGTTTCCCCTTCTTCCCTTCTTTTTTTTTTGTAAAGAAGAGGAACTCTATTAGAGTGTTTGTATCCACTTTTACTATTTTCGATATAATAAAAGTTTTTGAAGTTTTTGTTCCATCTTCTTTGTTTAGCTGTGGATGAATTCAACTCCCTGATCACTGGCTGTGAATACTGAACTTAGGTAAGACTAAGTTCTTTCAATGAGACGCGGCGTCGACTCTAAGTCTTCTTGATGAGACGCGGCATTGATCCATAGAGTGAGACGCGGTCATCCGTCCATAGGAGCTTAGATAGAACTAAGTCCTTTTGATGAGACGCGGCGTCAATCACAGGGTGAGACGCGGTCATCATTCCATAGGAACTTAGATTTCACTAAGTCCTTTTGATGAGACGCAGCGTCAATCACAGGGTGAGACGCGGTCATCATTCCATAGGAACTTAGATTTTACTAAGTCCTTTTGATGAGACGCGGCGTCAATCACAGGGTGAGACGCGGTCATCATTCAATAGGAACTTAGATTTCACTAAGTCCTTTTGATGAGACGCGACGTCAATCACAGGGTGAGACGCGGTCATCATTCCATAGGAACTTAGATTTCACTAAGTCCTTTTGATGAGACGCAGCGTCAATCACAGGTGAGACGCGGTCATCATTCCATAGGAACTTAGATTTTACTAAGTCCTTTTGATGAGACGCGAATTTGTCTTGCTGAGAAAGACGCAGACAGAGCAGACGCGAGGGACGCAGCATTATTTGCTGAGGGGACGCGACGCAGACATTCTTCTGGAACGCGGGTGGACGCCATTTAATCTGAAAGGGAGACGCGGATTCCTGGACGCGACTTTTACGCCTGCGTCTTGGTGCAACTTCCGAGGCGTTACATGCAGCCCGTCATAAAGATTTTAGGAGATCTTTGAACGTCAAGTCTTTATTGTCGATTGGGAAACCGGGTCATCCGTTGTTTTCCAAGGCAGTAGTCTACGCGTCGATTTTACATTGGACTTAGACGTTAATGAGCTTTAATGCAAAACCGGCGCTGGCGGTTGGAGACCAGTGTCTGCGACGGTTCCCAAAGCGACGCTTCACGCGTCAGTCTCTCATTGGACTTTGGCAGTCGTGCGGCCATCAAGGCAACGGTTCCGATTAGCGCACCATTAATGACAGTTATTAGGGGCTGCCTATAAATAGGGCTAACCCTCTTCCTCTTTAACAATCTAGACCTTGGACTGTTCTTTCTTTGGTTTGCTCTGAGAAGTCTCGCTTCCTTCAAAGTCTCTAAAAGAGATCCTGTGTTCATGGATGAAGATGGCTCTGTGGATGAAGATGACCCAGGGCTTTTATGCTCCTGTTTGGTCTCTTCAAGAAAGAGCGTCTCTTGGATCATCTTGCTCGTCCGCGTTTGGATGCAGAGAGCCCAACTCTTGGTAGAGGCCTCTGCTGGTATGTCATCCCGACTTACCATGACGTCTTTAGTCCATCCAGGCCTGCACCTTGCCCTTCTTAAGGAGATGTCACCATTTGAATGAAATCTTGGTGCATTCCTTTTCTGGAATTTGTGCCATTGATTTGAGCTTCCTTGAACGCGGGTATTGAAGTCCTTTGCACTTGACGCGGGCTTTGCTCATGAAGTTCGCGTTTTAAGGCCATTGACTTAGATGAATTCCAACTTGGGCTGAAGGGCTCAAACCCGAATTTTTGCAACTCCTGTTGATTCAACAGGGAGATGGCAATTTTCGTCGTCTGAGTCTTTTCACGTCTTGCGCTTTTAGGTGCGGGCGCAAAATGAGACGCAGTTTTGATTCGCGTCTGTCTTTGCTGACGCAGTAGTCTGGCTCCCCGCGCGGGCTTATTCCCGCGTTTGCAGTTCTCCATAATAGCCGCGTTTGTTACTTAGTATTCTTAAAGTATACCAAGTTCCAGATTTGCTAACCCTCTTGTTTATCTTTTGCAGGTAGGCTTGACTGTCCTTTTTCAGGTTTGCTGGGCCCCTGGAAGAATATTTCAGCCAGCGGACTTGTTCGATGTTCGTCCACAAGGGAATATATTATGGTCCTCGTCGTCCACAAGGGAATATATTATATCCCTGACGAGGACTCGACCCTCGCCAAGGTCTCTTCAGATCCACCGCACCAGTCATGCCTGCTGGCAAGAGATGGTCAGGGTAAGTATGGCGGCGAGGGGGCTACAGTGGATAAGGTGGCAGGTAGGATCCTCTTCCTCTCCCACCCCAGAAGTAACATCAAGGACTCCTCATGTCTGCTGGATGGTCTGCTGGGGAAAGAGATGTTCATGAACGAAGGGTTGCAGGACTTTCTGCTGCCACCAGACCTCAAGAACACCATTGCTCTTAGCTTAGTCAGCTAGGGCTCTTTCGATGTTTACATCATGCATCGTGATGTAACCAGCTTCTATTGTAGCCACAAAACATCGCGCACTTGGAATCAGACGCGGCTTTAAGGAGTGAGTGCAACCTCTGAGAGAGAGAGGGACTTCTTTGTACTCCTTAATTGTAACACTCAATCTTATTGTATAAGAGAGCGTTTTGTATTACTTTCATATGTTGGAAATAAATAAAAGTGACACTTTCTTTTTGCCTCTTTCATTGTCTTGAACTTTTTGTCTTCAGTTAGACGCATAGAAGTAAAGAGTCTTTGACTTTGTCAAAATTATGATGGTAATTTTAATAAGTCAAACTTTGTGGAGAAAGACCCTATTTCAGGAACTCTCATGATACTGTCAGAGGTGTAATATTAACTTGACAGAGATGAAATTTTTGATGGACCTGCCGTTTTATAAGAGAAAGTGACAAGTAGAATTGGTACCCCCAGGTGAACTTTTATCAAGTGTTTGGGATGAACTTGATTGAGCTCAACTGGGGATTTGATGGAAACACTGTTGATGGTGTAGTATTAACCTAACAATGTTTTTAGGTAGACTTGTTATTCTGTTGAAGAGAATAACAAGTGGGACTAGACTCGTGGGGAATCTAGGAAAGTTTGTTACCGTCAGAGGTGTGATATTAACTTAACGGGTTGGAAGTGGTCTTGTCAGAAGTGTAATGTTAACTTGACAAGGATGTGAGTCAGAGGTGTGATATAACTTAACTCAGAAGTGTCACTGTCATAGGTGTAATGTTTAACTTGACAGTGAGGGCAATGCTAGAGGTGTAATGTTGAACTTAGCATTGGTCATCTCGGCTTGGATAAGGAAGTCGAGGAAAAGGTCAAAGCCATAGGTGTATTGTTGAACTTAGCAATGACTTGGATGCTAGAGGTGTGGTGTTAACTTAGCATCATCCATTTCAGCTTCGATATGGAAGTCTGAAGAAAAGTGACTGTCAGAGGTGTGGTATTAAACCTGGCAGAAACTTGATTACTGTTTAGAGGTGTGGTGTTAAACTTTAACAGTAATTTGTCAGAGGTGTGATATTAACTTGACAAAGATTGCCTCATGATAAGAGCAATTTTGAGGACCTGTCATTCTATTGGTGAGAATTGACAAGTGAAAATTTTGGAGTGCCAGAGGTGTAGTGTTAACTTGGCAAATTTGAAAATTTGGTACTCCGTGTAGAGTTGACAAACAAAACTTGTACTCGACAAGGAATATTAAAAGTTTCCATTACCAGAGGTATAGTGTTAACTTAGTAATGGTTGTATTTGGTAGACCTACCATTCTGTGGATGAGAATTAGTAGGGGATTTTGGAGGAAAGAGTGGAGCCAAGTCCACTTTAGGATTTTTAGCAAACCCTCAGCTATCAACGGATTTGAGGTGCCTTTACCAACTACCGTTTGAGTTGGGCTAGCCATGCTATTCCCCTCAGCATGATGAGTTGTCGAAGACTTATGTTGGGCTTGGAAGCCAACATTTTCCTCTATCCTTAGCCGTCGGAGGCGTCGGATCAAATGGAACGTGTCCCGTAGGATTTTTAGCAAATCCTCAGCTGTCAACGGGTTTGAGGTGCCTTTACCAGCTACCGTTTGAGTTGGGCTAGCCATGCTATTTCCCTCAGCATGATAAGTTGTCGAAAACTTATGTTGGGCTTGGAAGCCAACATTTTCCTCTATCCTTAGCCGTCGGAGGCGTTGGATATTAATGAAGAAGCTCTTCTTGTTTTGATCAGAGGTGTACTTTTAACTTGATCAGCGGAAGAATACCACCTAAGGATAGTATTTCTTCAGGAACCTGCCATTGATCGGCATCATGAGTGTATCGCCATTTGAAGTTATGAGGCGATACGATCCATTTGAGTAGACTGACTCTACTACAAATGGTCCTTCCCATTTGGGTTGGAATTTTCCTTTTGTCTTGTGCGTCATCACCATGGGTCTTCTGACGGCTAAGACTAGGTCACCTTTCTTAAAAGTTCGCACTTTAACTTTCTTGTTGAAGGCTCTGGTAATTCGAGCCTAGTAGAGCTCGAGTTGCTGTTGGGCCTGCAGACGTTTATCATCTAAGGCCTCCAGTTCTTGGAGTCGCTGTCGATGCTTCTCCTCGGTTGTCATCTCTGCTGTCAAGGCGACGCGTAGAGATGGAATTTAGATTTCCAGTGGGAGCACGGCTTCGCATCCGTATACCAAGGAAAACGGCGTGGCTTTAGTCGGGGTTCGCACAGTTGTGCGATAAGCCCATAAGCATTCACCCAACTTGTCGTCCCAGTCTCGTTAACTTTTCGAGACGAACTTTTTGAGAAGCTTGCCAATAGTCTTGTTGAAAGCTTCTGCGAGGCCATTAGCGGCAGGGTAGTATGCCGTTGAGGACACACTCTGGATTCTGAACTTAGCGCAGAACCTCTGAAACGCCTGGCTGATGAACTGAGGTCCGTTGTCATGAACAATTCGTTGAGGTACACCAAAACGGTAAATAACGTGATGTTTCACGAACTTGATCACGTTAGATGATTTTACCTCCTTCAAAGGAACAGCTTCGGCCCATTTGGAGAAGTAATCGGTTATCGCCAGAATGAACCGATGTCCTTTTGATGATAGCGAGCTGATAGGACCAACCACATCCATCCCCCACATTTCAAATGGCCAGGTAGAGGCCGTAGAGTGGAGGTAGCCTGGTGCTTGATGGATGAAATCGCCATGCACTTGGCAGGCGTGACATCTCTTGGCATAAGTGACGGCATCGGCAATCATATTGGGCCAGTAGTAACCCAATCTTTGGAGTCGATGTGCCAGTTTTGGGCCAGGTTGATGGGCTCCACACATACCGTCATGGGCTTCTCTCAATACCTCTTGTGTCTCTTTTGGTGAGAGGCACCGGAGTAAGATCCCATCATGCGATCGACGATACAATGTTCGTGTAATCGCATTGTAGTAAAACTTAGGGGCTTTCCTTCGAATGGCAGCCGCTTCCTTGGCGTCCTCAGGCAGGATGCCGTATAAGACGAAATCAATGTAGGGGAATCGCCAGTCTCTAGGCTCTGGACCGGTTGACGCTTCAAGTGCTTCTTCGCGGTGACGACCTCCCGTTGACTCCTGATAGTCCTCGAGAGCATTTCTCGGGCAATACAGGTCGTGGCTGTAGACGAATATCTTCTCCATTGCTCCAGCTGGAAGAGCTAAGGAGGCAGCCAGGGATGCGAGTGCATCTGCGTGCGCATTTTGCCTGCGAGGTACATGGTCGATGTAGAAGCTTGTAAATCCTTCGGCCATGCGGATAGTTGCGTTGTGGTAGGGTACTAGGTCCTCATGTCTGACTTCATACTCCCCGCGAACTTGGCTGACGATGAGTTTAGAATCACCGTATCCTCGAGATTTTTAACGCCAATCTCATCGGCGAATTGCATCCCAATCAAAAGAGCGTTGTACTCCGCCACGTTGTTGGAACAAGGCTTGGTCAGTGAGACAGCTCGGGGAATCACATAATTTTGTGGGGAGACGAGTACCACTCCTACCCCCGCTACTACGTGTCCTTTTGGGCTTGTTCTTGATGCACCATCGAAGAAAAGTTGCCATACTTGACTTTCGAACGATGTCTGAGTCAGGCAGACTTCAGCAACTTCATCTGGGAGATCCTCTTAGACTTTGACTGCCCTCGGATCTGGGTGCTCAGCTAGAAAATCCGCGACTGCTTGTCCCTTAATGGCCTTTTGTGGTAAAAAGCGCATCTCATATTGGGAGAGCAATATGGCCCATTTTGCCAGTCGGCCATTTAGCGATGAAGGTTTAGTCATAAGTAACCTCAGGGGGTTGACTTTTGATATGACGTTTATAGTTTGGCCTACCAGATAGTGTCGCATTTTCTGGATAGCGAACACCAGTGCCAAACATTCCTTCTCGATCGGGTTATACCGATGTTCGGCTCCGATCATTGTTCTACTCAGATAGTAGATTGCTTGCTCACGTCCCTGATCGTCATTCTGAGCTAGTAGAGCTCCCAAAGAATGATCCATTGCTCGGACGTACACCAGAAACGGCTTTCCGGATACCGGAGCTGCAAGGACTGGTGGTTGGGTGAGGTATTGCTTGATTTCCTCGAATGCTTGTTGACAAGCGTCGTCCCAAATGAACGAGACACCCTTCTTCATCAGCTTAGCGAAGGGTTGGCATCTTCCGGAAAGGTTTGAGATGAACCTGCGGATGTACGCCAATCGTCCTTGTAATCCCCTGAGCTCCTTGAGGCTTCTCGGGGGTTGCATCTCCTAGATAGCGCGGATCTTTTCCGGGTCCAAGTGAATTCCTGTGGAAGTTACAACAAATCCTAGGAATTTGCCAGTGGCCACCCCCAGGAAGGACTTTGTAGGATTCATCTTCAATTGATGAGCCCGCATGATGTCGAAGACTACCTTCAGGTCCGCTATGTGATCACCTTTAGTGCGGCTTTTTATCGCGATGTCATCAACATAACATTCCACCGTTTTGCGTATTTGCTGATGGAAAATGGCGTTCATGGCCCTTTGGTATGTTGCCCCTGCATTTTTCAGTCCGAAGGGCATGACGGTGTAGCAATATACCCCTAGAGGTGTCCTGAAGGAGGTATGCTTTTCGTCGTCAGGATACATTTTGATTTGATTGTATCCTGAGAATCCGTCCATGAAGGACATTCGTTCGAATCCACAAGTATTGTCAATCATGACATCTGTGATCGGCAATGGAATTCGTCCTTGGGGCAGGCCTCGTTTAGGTCGCGGAAGTCGATGCAAATCCGGATCTTCCCGTTCTTCTTGGAGACGGGGACGATGTTGGCTACCCAGTCGGGATGTTGTTCTTCCCTGACGAAGTCAGAATCAATAAGTTTTCTGACTTCTGATTGAATTACCTCCATTATTTCTGGACGAAACCGTCGCTGCTGTTGTTTGACAGGCTTTACGTCCGGATTGATGTTGAGGCGGTGCATGGCCACTTGAGGATCAAGTCCTGGCATGTCCTCATAATTCCAGGCGAAGACGTCTATATACTCTTGTACAAGAGATATTAGATCCTTCTTCTCCGATGGTGATAGGCCGTCACTTATGAAGATGGGCTTAGGATTAGCCTCATCTCCTAGGTTGATCTGAACAACCTTGTCTTCTGTGGGTGGCTCGCGCTGTTCAAAGCGGGTATCCCAAAGAGCATTCAACTGTTTGATCCAAGGATCTGTATCAGATTGGATCATTTCTTCATTTCCGTCTTCCAGGTGGCTTGTCGAAACCATGTTCACTGAAAGTTCCTTGAAGATGTTACCGACACTGACATCTGACTCCCAAGATGATGTGTCCGAAGAGTAATCGTTGCTCGACGATTCTTGAGAATCAGAGGCTGATGGGACCGGAGTTGATACGTAGCCCAACCCCCGGCGCGTCTGATGATAATAATCGGGGGCCTTCCCTTTCGGCACAAAGGATCGAAGTAGCGTTCTCCTTCCTTTGTCGAAGTTCAACCCGGGTCTGTTGGTTAGATCGTACCCCATGCACTTCATCATTTTGAGCGCTTTTGGTTCATAATGACTGAGCTGAGGGGATTCTTCCTCACTTTTCGAGTCTTCGCGGGGCATTGGCTCAGACGAGATTCTCCCAAAAAGAATTGGTTTTTGGCCTTTTCGTCTGGCTGGAACCATGAATATAGATTCTTGCGCATTACCATTGTCTCGGTACGTTTCGAAGGACGATTTCACTGGTACATGCAATGATGTCAAGGCACCCTTTGCCGACCAGAGATCGTCATCTATATCAGTGCTAGTATCTGACGGTATTGAATCAGAAGCACACACAGAAAAATACGCAAAATCTAAATCTTCATTGATATACCAACCGCCTACATCATCGGTGGTATTATCGACATCGGGCTTATTAGTGCCTGTTACAAGTGATTCTAACTCCCACAGGCACTCTTCTTTTTTAGGCTCAGTGTCAGCCTCATTACCAGAGTCTGGCTCCTCTGGTTGTGGGGCTTTATCCGTCTCCACCGGATCTTGGTACAGCAAAGAGTCGGTGAAATAATTCTCGACCCCTTTGAACGGATACCTTTCGGCGATCAACGTCTGCACCTTTCCACTCCCGTCAATGTACTTCATGACTTGGTGGAGAGTGGAGGGAACGATGGAGTTGCGGTGAATCCACGGTCGTCCCAGCAATAGATTGTAGGAAGTGTCAGCGTCGATGATGTAGCATGTCACTTCCGACTTGAGGCTTCTAATCTGACACTTGAGCTTGATTTTCCCCATCGGACGGGTCTGGTTGGCATTGAACCCATAGATAGTCGTCTGGGTGGGGCTCAAACGATGGGTAGGAATGCCGAGATGTTGCATAACCCGGCGAGGCATGATGCTCAACGCGGACCCTGGATCTACCTGGATGCGGTTCACCTCGGACGATCCAATATACCCTGTGAAGTACAGGGGTCGATCATGCTTCCCTTAACCTGCATATCATCTGCCGTGAAGGTGATGCAGGGGGCATTCTGGGAGGTGTGGAGGCAATCCTCTACATCTTCCTCCTTCGGCACCTGGGTCATAAAGACCTCAGTATTTGCCAGGGCTTCTTGCAGAGCTTCCCTGGTAGACTTCGATAGTCTAAGAAGTTCATACAAGGTAATGCGTGCCGGAATGTTGGCCAACTGAGCCAGGACATCAAAGCGGTAAGGTGCCGTAGATCCTTCCGCGATGCCCTTTTGAAGGGCTCGAGAAAATCGAGTCTCCTTCTACTTTTCCACAGGTGGCTTTGTGGAGGACCTGACTGGCTCCGCAGTTGGTTGTGGAGGGGCTATTGCCGTCTCGCCGTACTGTTTCAAGTACGCCTGTCCTGAACGGGTTCCCGCCATTGGTTGGTTGGGCTCTGCGGCCAAGACTATCGTTTCCTCCTCTGAGTCGGTCAGCGAAGGGACATCAGTCTCCGCTTCTCGGGAAGAGGCGCATACCACGTTGCAAGATGAAGCTTTTGCCTTGCCTTTGGATTTCCTGTTGGTCACAGTAGTCCATTGCCGTGCATCGACAAGGTCAGGGTGGACCCACATGATTTCCCCTTGAGGTGTAGGGACGGGTACCAAGCCTTTCTCTTGCTGCTGGTGAGGGTCTGTGTTGACTATTCTCAGTTCTCCTCTTGGAATAGGGATCACCCCCGCAGGCGTTGGGGGTTGTCTTCCGAATTAGAGAGCTGACGTCACATTAGCCGTCACCTTCTTCTGCTCTGGTCGGAGTTTTAACACCTCCGCATCAATCAGAGCTTGAAGGACGTCCTTGAAAACGTAGCAACTTTTGGTAGGGTGTCCCAACATTCTGTGGTATAGACAGTAGTTGGGATTGTCAGTCTTGCGGACTTCCTCGGGGCGCCTAGCTTCAGGGAGCTTCAGTCGGTTGCTCTTGTTGAGTAGTTTGAAGAGTGAATCGACATGTTCCTCCTTAAAGGAATATTGCTTGTTGGCGCGAGGCTGACTTGAAGAGCCACTCGCCCTGCCTGATTGAGGTTTGGCGGGAGATTTGGTCTCCGTTGCCAAATTATCCTTCCGCTTTGTTTGGAGGGATGTGTCTGGCGCACGCCTTGTTGACCTTTCCGGCCTAGGCTTACCTTCCTCCGCTCTGACGCGGGCAACGATCTCCTCAGCCTGCTCACCTTTTTGGACTAATTGTTTCCAGGTGCGGCTTTCAGCAACTCCTATTTGAGCAAGGAGTGAGGTTTGGAGATTGTGGCGGCATGTTTCCACCAGGGTGGCCTGGGTCATACCGCTTGGACACCGGAGTGCCATGTTCCGAAATCTTTCCACGAAAGATTTGACGGACTCCCCTTTCCGCTGTTTGGTAGCCAAAAGGGTGGGCATCGTGACTTCGGAGTCATCTTCGAAGAAGCGTGTTAAGAACAGCTTCTCCAGATCGCCCCAGTTCTTGATAGAACCTTCTGGGAGCTTCATGAACCATTCAAAGGCCAACCCTTTCAGGGTGCCGATGAACAGACGCGCCAGGATAGCATCGTTGTCTACTACATTCTCGGTTTGGGATTTGAAGTAGTAGATGTGCTGGTTGGGTGACCCCTTCCCGTCGAATGCTTGGAGGGTTGGAGCCTTGAACTTAGGAGGGTATGGAACTAAGTCCCACTCAGCCAGATAGGGCCGGACCACTCCTACTTCTTGGAGGTCTTTGCGATTGGCAAGGGCCTCGAGGCGTCGCTCCAATTGACTCATTCTCTTAGCATGAGCCTTTCCCTGGTCTTGGTCGCCCTTTACTTGCGACGAGGATTTGGGCGAGTCCGCAGCAGATTGCCGTGCCTCCTCAGAAGGTTCGGAAGATGAGCTTTCTCCCTCTCTCCTATTGCCCTTTGACTTTTTAGGAGGAGATTTTCTCCTGTCTTTGAGCAGCTGTGCAATTGCCTGCTTGAGGGAGTCGATAGATTCTTACTGAGAAAGAATCATATCCATTTGCGCCTTCTGGATCTGCTCCAAACGTCTAGCCGTCTCGTCAGGAGTGCCTGTCATGTAAGCGGAGGTCTCCTTCTCGACGGAAGAGTTCGAAGCCCTAGATCCTGCTACGGCGGAGTGAGAATCGTTCACTTCAACGCCGTGGGCTAAGGCATGATAGTCAATTGGGGGAATGGCCCCCGTCCGGGTGCGAGTGTGTCGATACACCCCTTCCGGTTCAGAGTCAGACTCGGCCTCATCTGAGCTGACTGCAAGTTGTTTTCCCTTGCTCCTGCTTGTCATATTCGCAGTGAGCTCCGGGTACTCTACGTCAGAGAAGGTTCTCCTTCTGTGGGAGCGCCTCCTTTTAGCTGACGGGGGAATCAGGGTCAGCTGTCTGATCAGAGACTGCTGGTTCACACCTGACTCACAATGGCATCCAGAGAGTATGGAGATAAGCCGTTGGCAGCAGCATGACGAAGTGACCTGATTGGCACTTCTTTTCTTTGTCAAGTAATCCCTCAAATCCATAGGAGGGGGATTGAAGAGGCTAGCCTCGCAACGTCGAGGACGGGAGGCATCCATGTGATGTGCAGTATGGACGCAGACTTCAGGGACGCGGTTCTCGCGACGCGGCTGTGTAACGCGCGTCTGGCGTCTCTGCTGAGATGAAACGCGAGTCTCGCGTTGCTGCCTGGTGCGTCTGGGCAGAGACACTTGAGAGAGAATGGGCGGCTGGGCCCCACGCCTGTGGGCGCGTGCTTCTTGCGTTTGACGAGACGCAGAAGCTTCGCCTTGGCGTTTGGTAAGTTGGTCTCCAGAGGACTCAACTTGAGGAGTTACGTATTTGGGCCGCCAAACGCGGATTTCACGTACTGGACGTGCCGCGGGCAAAGCGCCAGATTGCATGTCGCGTTTAGCCTCAGTCGGACAACCAACGGTTCCAACTTGAAGCTGACGCGCGCGTCTCCTCTGTCGTCGCTCAGCATTCCGGTTGCGCCGTGGAGGAGGAGAGAAACCAACAACTTCCTGGTCTGCAGAACTAGGGATGCTCACCACGCGGGTCTCCTGAGAGACGCTGACGCGGGTGTTCTGTGCGACGCAGTTGATCGCAACAGCAGTAGTGCCTGGGACCACGCCGGCCTTCTGAGAGGCGTTGGCGCGTGTACCTTGCTTGGCACCGTCGGCAGCAGCAACGGCGCCCAAGAGAGCTTCAGGTCGGGCTTCGGGGCCATTCCCCGCCGAGACCCTGCGACAGACGCGGGTCTTTGGGCTCTTGGAGCCAGAAGAGAGAAACTCTTCATATTTCGCCTGGTCGAACTCGACGACGAGCGATTCGACCATCTTCCCCTTACGGAGGACGTCATCCTGCGCCACGATCTGTTCGTCAGTGACGAAAGTTGTCCCCAGCGGAGTCGCCATCTCTTGAATGACCCGGGAAAGGAGAAGACAAGAATTTGCGATAAAAGTTTTCCTTGAATCAAATGAAAAGGATTACAACAAAAACTGTTCCTTCCGGTTACAAGGGAGGGAGAATATTGAATCTTGAATTCCCCTTTGTTTAATGCTGGGTTCTTCGTGTGGCGGTGGAGAGTGAATCTTGTTCTCCGTTGACCAGATGACCGTCCTTCTGGGATCTCCTCTTCGGCCGGTAGAAAGAGTGACACAGCTCTGTCTACCAAAACTCTAAAAGAGAAGGTAGGCGAAAGCTAGCTCGTACGCAGCGAACTTGCTGAAGAGTTGATTTGCTTCTTTTCTCTCCTTGATCTCCTTTTCTGTTAATCCCTCTCCGTCTGTTCATCCCCCCTTGCCCACAACAAACGAGGCTATTTATAGAGGTCCTAGGGGTGAACGTGCCCCCTGGAAACGCTCCACAATGAGGGCCAACTTCCCCGCTACATGGGCGGTAACTAACCCACGTGCCTGCTAAAGGCACGCCACGATGGGGGCTGATTTTCCTTACGTGTAGGCAGTGATTGGTCCCTTAACCAAGGCGGTTATAACTGAGACGCGGGTTTTAGACCTTTGCGTCTTGAGGCTGAGACGCGGGTGTCAGGCCGACGCGCCTTGATGCTGAGACGCGGGTGTCGAGCCAACGCGCCTTGATGCTGAGACGCGGGTGTCGAGCCAACGCGCCTTGATGCTGAGACGCGGGTGTCGGGCCGACGCGCCTTGATGCTGAGACGCGGGAGTCAGGCCAACGCGCCTTTATGCTGAGACGCGGATGGTAGTCCCTCGCGTCTAGAGCTTGAAACTTTGCTTTTCAATGGCTTGTCCTCCAGTAACTTTTGGACAGCCTACACTATTGCCTGCCAGACGTGCACAAGGCTGTGCACGTCGGTCGATCGCAACGGTCGACTGGTCCTTGGTGCGGTCGACCGTCGCGATCGACCGGCCTGGTCTGTCAGTCACTGTTCTGGGTCAGAAACTGGGGTTAAAAATATTTCTAAAAATTCTTTAAAAACTTCTAAAAATTCCCAAAAATAATTTTATCATTTGCATTGATATACAAACTTGTGATAAATATTTCAATTCAAATATCAAGCATATGAAACCATTTTTGTGTTTTATCATTTTTACCAAAAATAAAAACATGTATTTTATCAAACTTGAATTTTTCAACACATGAATAAGAAAGTCAAAATAAGTTTGTATAAGAAGTTTAAGCATGCATGTATAACTAGAATACATCTACTATACATATAAACCATTTAAACTTGTTTTGATCAATCTATTCATGAAAACAAGTATCGGTTAAACTAAAAACCGAAAACCATAAAACGTGTGTGTTGTGCACTTGAGCATATCAACTATTCTTATCTTTACAAATGGATCTAAACACACTAAACTAAAACTAGGATACCTAAGTCTTCTTGACGATCTTCATCTTCAAGTCGACTGGGTCCAAACCGTGATCCACGAGCTAGGCTATGTATGATCTAGATGCTCGGGCCCTGGAATTACTTGTGAAAGGCTTCAAAACTCCTTTGTTGAAGCAATCACCAACTAATATCTTGCTACATGATCTGGAACTTAAAATCACAAGATTGTTAGTAAACATAATTACATGAGTTAATCATCATCAAAACTAGAGTGGAAGGCCTCTGGGCCAACAAGGGGTACGTAGGCAACTTCATGGTGCAACCCGTTTGCTGAGTTAAAATTGGCGATGTTATGTGTTCAACTCAGATTTGAAAGTCTTCATCTAGGTGAAGAATTGTAGCGGAGAAGATCAAAAATAGAGTTTTTTTAAACTCAATTAGAGTTAGTTCGGAGAGAGGACATATGACAGTCATAGATCATAGATCAGAGATCAAAGATTAAAGATTTTGAAAGTTGATACTAAGCTTTCGAATGGCTAAAGTTTTCGAAAGCATTAAGCTAGGCCAACTCTCGGGGGCCAGTTTTGAAAGCTCTGAGATAGAGTTGCTGTTGGGAAGGCTCCTTTCGAAAGTTGATCAAGAGCTTTCGAAAGCTATGCAGCAAAATTGGTAAATCCGACCGAATTCAGATTCTTTTCAAGTTGAATTCTTATTCTTTTTTGACTCAAATTTTTGGTTTTTGGTTTCATTTCTTTGGCTATAAATACGAAATCTTTTGTGATCAATTGTATCTCATTGTAAACCATTTGGTATTGAAAAAAAAAAAATCTTCTCCCTTCTGCCTCGAGAACATAGGCAAATTGTCGAACCTATTAAATCCTTGTTCTCCTCTTTTGTTTACTATTTCCTCTATATCTTTGGTTTGTTACTTGGCGTATTCTTCATTCTGATCTCAATAACAAGTGGTGGTGCTTTTGCATAGCGCACAACAGAAATTGGAAAATCAAAAGGTTGTGTTTTGCAAGCATTTGGATGAAGAAACTGCTTTGAGTGCTTTCGCAATCTCTAGGGCATTAGATAAATGGACGTCATCTAGGAATTGATTTTGTTGAAAAGATAAGAAAAGAGAACAACGTCATCTTGTTGCTTCTAGTTGGCGAATATTGATCGTTTGACTCAATATCTGACTAAAATGTCCGAAGAGCAGCTTAATGAAATAGTAATTGAAAAATGATGTTGATCTCACATGGCAGTCTTTGAAGATCGGTGAAATAAAACTTGTAAAATCTCATACGCCCCTCGCAAACTCATGGATGGATGAAACATTAAAAGTTTGAAAGAGTATTGATGATGAGAAGAGAATGTCAGACACTTGAAAGCATCTTCTAAAGGAGTAGAGATGAATCAACGACGAAGCACCTTCTAAGGCTTGATCTATAGTTTTATTTCACCGTGGGGTCAACATCAATTTTCAGCATTTTTAGCAGATATATTTCAATTTTTAAAATTTTCTTTCACTCCAAAAAATACTCCGTTATCGATTTGAATTCATTTCTCCTTCTTCTTTAGAAGAATCTCACTATCATCTGACATATCTTTTTCATCCTCTACATTCTTGATATTTCATCCATTATGAATTGTCAAGGGGTGTTCAAGAATATAGGTTTTGTTTATCGGTCTTCGAAGAGCTCCTTGCGGGATCAACATCAACTTTCAGATATTTTTTCATCAGATATCTTTTAGATTTTTAATTTTATTTTACTTTTATTCAAAGTCACAAATTTTCCTCTATCATGAGTTTACTGGGAAGTGTTAAAGAGCAGTATTAGAATTAAGATTTATAATACTAATTGTATTAGGATTAGATATATTCTTATCATGTAATTGAAATGTCTATATATTCGAGTACTGCCCTCATAAATAAGATACACAATATTCATTTTTTTCAACTAATTTAATGAGATAAAATGTTACTGCCTACTGCCTCCACAAGAAGGTGCATCAAAAAAAATCATGGCTTCTTTATTGAAATTTAGATCACTCTCAATCAGAAAGACAACAACAACAACAATAACAACTAAGCCATTTGTCCCAAGTATTTGGGGTAGGCTACATGAACCAAAAGAGAATTACCCGGGTCGGGCACATGGATCAGCTTTCTCCTCTCATTCCTATTGAGCAATATGCCTTCACTAAGACCTTTAGCCTTTATATCTTGTCGTATTACCTCCATCCATGTTTTCTTCGGTCTCCCTTGCGCTCTTTTAACTTGGCCTAATTTGATACACTCTACTCGTCGTACTGGCGCTTCTGTAGGTCTACGTCGCACATGACCAAACAATCGTAGGCGGTTTTCTCACAGCTTCTCTTCTATAGAGGCTACGCCTATCTTAGTACGAATATCCTCATTTCTCACCTTATCTCTTCTCGTGTTGCCACACATCCAATGAAGCATGTGCATTTCTGCTACACTCATCTTCTGGGTATGATATCTCTTAATAGCCCGACATTCTGTGCCATATAAGAAAGCTGGCCAATAGCAGTCCGATAAAACTTTTCCTTCACCCATAACAGAATATTACGATCACATAAAACTTCTGTTGCGCTCCTCCATTTCAACCAGTCGGCTTGGATCCTATAGCTGACATCACTATTGATCTCCCCATCTTTTTGAATAATAGAACCCAAGTACTTAAAATGACTGCTCATCGGTATTTCTTGACCAACTAGTGTCACAATACTATAATCTCAGATTCCCTATTTACTGAATTTACAGTTTATATACTCTGTTTTTGTCCTACTTAATCTAAAACCTCAAGATTCTAGAGTTTGCTTCCATAACTCCAATTTTGCAGGTATCCCATCTCATTTCATCGACTAGGACAATATCATCAGTAAATAGCATACACCACGGTATCTCATACTGAATAGCTCTAGTAAGCTCATCCATGACTAAGGCAAATAAGAATGGACTCAATGGAGATCCTTGATGCAATTCAATTGTAATAGAAAATCCACTTATTATGTCTCCACAAGTTCTGACATTTGCCACTAATCCATCATACATGTCCCTGATTGTAATATCCCCTAGTTTATAATATCGTGTAAGTATTTTAAACAATTTATTTGAATTTATTTATTAATATCTAATTATCATTATTATTGTTAGAGTTATTATTATTATTGATGTTGTTATTATTATTATTTATTTTCCTAGGCCCATTTAACCAAGCTCATATTCCCTTTTATTTTCTCTTATTTTTAGTATAGTCCATTCCCTTCTTATTTTATATTCCTTTTATTTTCACTTTTCATTTCTTTCCTAGCCCAACCTGAGGCCCAACATTAACCACCCAACCAACTAAAAATCTAATCCTAACCATTGAATAAAATCCAAACTAATTAGATTTTTATCTTAACCTAATCTCAAACCCTTTCTCAGTTGCAGTCATCCTCATCGACTGTGACTTCCCTCACTCCCAGTAGGAGCGTAAGTGGAAGCATTCAGAGCAATCCCCTACAGTTCTCCATAACTGGTGGTGGCAATGCTCAGGGTTCAAACCTGGGCTCTTATGGTGTGGGAAATAAGTATTATAGATAGACCTTCCGAATCCGTTCGGTGAGGTCCGGACTCGTTGCAGGAGACCCGGATCTGATCCGGAGTCGTGCTCGTTGTGGACCCGACACACAGGCAATTCGAAGACCGATTCATAGGACGATCCGTAGATCAGTACCGGTTCGTGCAGTGAAGACCAGAAGGCGATTCGTTTCCGAAACCGCGTCATTTCATGTGAGTGTTTGTTCTTATGTCAATTTCTTCTTTATCGTTATTGTGTATTATTCGTATTATTTCATGTGAGTTTCTGTATATTTTACCAGCTTGACTTGTGGTGTCATTTCATGAGACATTATGGATTGTTCACTTTATCTGTGTAATTGATATGAGCGTGTATCAGTGTTAGTTTATGTGACTGTAATTCGTCGTTGTTAGCTTAGGCCCAGTATTGATATACGTAGACGAGACTTGACCTTGTTACTGACCTAGCTGTGACAAATCCCAGAACATATATACATATTGATTTGTGGTTGATGGATTCTTGATAGAGGTTAGAGATCTATACCAAGTGTAATGATTTGTAGTTATATTGTTAGTGACACATTTTGAAGGTAAACATTGAGATATTGTTATTTTTGTGAATTTTTAAGAAATTGTTTAGAGCCTTGATCATGCACACACAGGGATATTAGTCAACTTTCCCTTTCCATAGTCGACTTACACCTTTTATTAGTTGACTTATCTCTCCTATTAGTCGACTTACTCCTTGTATAGTCGAATTAACCTATTTGTTAGTCGACTAACCCATTATCCTAGTCGACTTGCTCCTCCCCCTAGTCGACTAACTTGGGTCTGACTGCTGTTCTTAGATGTCTTTTATTGGATGGAAGACTTTACCCTTTGAGCTTGATATTGACTATAGATGGATGAATATGATTTTGAGGAATAGATATTGGTTGGCTTGACTTGACCTAATAGATCTTAGACATGTATCTTGATATGTTACTGGAGTTTTAGGATCTTGTGATTGACCTTGATAGAAGCGAGAGTGTGTGATGATCTTGATCGGATTAGAGTGTAGGAATTTGATTAGATATATCAGAACATTTGTTATTTCAATTATTGAGATACAGATAGATTAGTGATAGTTTACCGTATCAGATACCTTCACATGGATTGATGCTTGACGATCAGGATGACTATTGAGGCTAGGCTCAGGATGACTATTGAGATCAGCTATTGTTAAATACAGTACATGTGTCTGTGATATTGATCAGCCTTAGATGAGATTACCTATTGAGTAATATCCGAGCTTGGTATTGTATTCATGTTATTGGAAGTTACTGGGAAAATATTGTTAGACCGTAACACTTTCATTGTTCTATTGTTCTACCGTTTACATGGTAATATTGTTCACATTGTTATTGTTACATTGATATTGTTATTGTCACCGTATCGTCCCATTAATTGAAATAACATGGAGATTGATTGTTATAAATAATAATGTAAATTGACAACTTGCACTGGGATTGAGAAAATTGATGGAGGAGATAGCGTCTGTATTTGGGTGGACCTAGGATACAGGTTGCGCAGCCGAGATACGGTTCCACTGCAGGGTTCCGGGGGATGACTGACATCCCGTATTGTTCATATTGTCATTGTATTGACATATTGTTATTGACTACCTAGCGGTAGGACCTGGTTCAGCGCCAGGTGATTGGGCCGTAGTTCCGGGTATGTACGGAACCCACCTAAAGCATGGACAAAGTCTCTTCCATTAATTTCAATAACTTAGGACCCTGATTGACACGTATAATAGGCGTAGTATGGGATGCGTCTATTACAGGTGGCAATTGGTGTTCGCTGACATAATAAATAACAAACTGAAATCTCACATTGACATTGTAGACTGAACTTGACATACTGATGATTGTAAACATCTAATAATACCAACGAACTGATTGTACACCTGACACACGATTGGACATCTGATGTTGTATTGATTGGCTTTATTATTTTCTATGCATGTTTCATATGTTACTTCTGTTTTATTCCAGCATATGTGTTTCCTTATTTGCTCGCATTTATATTCGCATGTCCTTCCTTTTTTCTCTTATACATTCACTAGGAGTTCTGACTCCCTGGATCTGCATATCCAGATCCAGGGCTATTTATTGTTGATAAGGTTTTTGGAGAGGATCATATTTACCTTGAGGAGCTGGAGTCTCTCCCTTTTGATTATCGGTATTCCTACTCATCTATTCATATATCGCATCCTGTCACATTCCTTATTCTTACTCATATGTTATCATTGTGTTAGACTTTATATGTATTATTGCAGTGATTATTGATTAATCTCAGTTTAGATTTATAGCTTGTTCAGGTTACTTTAGGCTTAGCGTATATACGTGGGGTATTTTCCTCGCGTATATACGTCGCCGACTCTCGTCGCGACTCCGTTTCCACGTATTTTGGGAAGCGGGGCGTGACAGGGTTTTCTTGGTATCAGAGCCAGGTTCGACATAAAGAGAGAACCTAGATCTTACTGGTAACTTGAACGAGCTATAATTGCACTGCAATATACATATAGGATTCACACGATGATATTAAGTCCACTTGGAATTGATTGTCCTCCCTTCGAAAATCCATCTCTTTGATCCTTCGATCTCTCTGATTGCATCTCTTCTTCTAAAGTAATCTTGGTTCCATTTGGATCATTTTTATTCCTATTCTTCTTGTCGATTTTATTATCTAATCTTATCTCTTAGAATTGGTCATTGCATTCTGAAACTGGTAGCAGAGATCAGAGCGCGCAGCGGAATCGCGGCGTCCCAGCGAGGCGACATGGAAGCTTAATTGTTTTCCCTGTATTTTGACTCTTTTATCATTCTCTACTTATTTAAATTTCGAGGACGAAATTTTTATAAGGTGGGTAGAATGTAATATCCCCTAGTTTATAATATCGTGTAAGTATTTTAAACAATTTATTTGAATTTATTTATTAATATCTAATTATCATTATTATTGTTAGAGTTATTATTATTATTGATGTTGTTATTATTATTATTTATTTTCCTAGGCCCATTTAACCAAGCTCATATTCCCTTTTATTTTCTCTTCTTTTTAGTATAGCCCATTCCCTTCTTCTATCATTTTATATTCCTTTTATTTTCACTTTTCATTTCTTTCCTAGCCCAACCTGAGGCCCAACATTAACCACCCAACCAACTAAAAATCTAATCCTAACCATTGAATAAAATCCAAACTAATTAGATTTTTATCTTAACCTAATCCCAAACCCTTTCTCAGTTGCAGTCATCCTCATCGACTGTGACTTCCCTCACTCCCAGTAGGAGCGTAAGTGGAAGCATTCAGAGCAATCCCCTACAGTTCTCCATAACTGGTGGTGGCAATGCTCAGGGTTCAAACCTGGGCTCTTATGGTGTGGGAAATAAGTATTATAGATAGACCTTCCGAATCCGTTCGGTGAGGTCCGGACTCGTTGCAGGAGACCGGATCTGATCCGGAGTCGTGCTCGTTGTGGACCCGACACACAGGCAATTCGAAGACCGATTCATAGGACGATCCGTAGATCAGTACCGGTTCGTGCAGTGAAGACCAAAGGGCGATTCGTTTCCGAAACCGCGTCATTTCATGTGAGTGTTTGTTCTTATGTCAATTTCTTCTTTATCGTTATTGTGTATTATTCGTATTATTTCATGTGAGTTTCTGTTATATTTTACCAGCTTGACTTGTGGTGTCATTTCATGAGACATTATGGATTGTTCACTTTATCTGTGTAATTGATATGAGCGTGTATCAATGTTAGTTTATGTGACTGTACTTCGTCGTTGTTAGCTTAGGCCCAGTATTGATATACGTAGACGAGACTTGACCTTGTTACTGACCTAGCTGTGACAAATCCCAGAACATATATACATATTGATTTGTGGTTGATGGATTCTTGATAGAGGTTAGAGATCTATACCAAGTGTAATGATTTGTAGTTATATTGTTAGTGACACATTTTGAAGGTAAGCATTGAGATATTGTTATTTTTGTGAATTTTTAAGAAATTGTTTAGAGCCTTGATCATGCACACACAGGGATATTAGTCAACTTTCCCTTTCCCATAGTCGACTTACATCTTTTATTAGTCGACTTATCTCTCCTATTAGTCGACTTACTCCTTGTATAGTCGACTTAACCTATTTGTTAGTCGACTAACCCATTATCCTAGTCGACTTGCTCCTCCCCCTAGTCGACTAACTTGGGTCTGACTGCTGTTCTTAGATGTCTTTTATTGGATGGAAGACTTTACCCTTTGAGCTTGATATTGACTATAGATGGATGAATATGATTTTGAGGAATAGATATTGGTTGGCTTGACTTGACCTAATAGATCTTAGACATGTATCTTGATATGTTACTGGAGTTTTAGGATCTTGTGATTGACCTTGATAGAAGCGAGAGTGTGTGATGATCTTGATCGGATTAGAGTATGGGGATTTGATTAGATATATCAGAACATTTGTTATTTCAATTATTGAGATACAGATAGATTAGTGATAGTTTACCGTATCAGATACCTTCACATGGATTGATGCTTGACGATCAGGATGACTATTGAGGCTAGGCTCAGGATGACTATTGAGATCAGCTATTGTTAAATACAGTACATGTGTTTGTGATATTGATCAGCCTTAGATGAGATTACCTATTGAGTAATATCCGAGCTTGGTATTGTATTCATGTTATTGGAAGTTACTGGGAAAATATTGTTAGACCGTAACACTTTCATTGTTCTATTATTCTACCGTTTACATGGTAATATTGTTCACATTGTTATTGTTACATTGATATTGTTATTGTCACCGTATCGTCCCAGTAATTGAAATAACATGGAGATTGATTGTTATAAATAATAATGTAAATTGACAACTTGCACTGGGATTGGGAAAATTGATGGAGGAGACAGCGTCTGTATTTTGGGTGGACCTAGGATACAGGTTGCGCAGCCGAGATACGGTTCCACTGCAGGGTTCCGGGGGATGACTGACATCCCGTATTGTTCATATTGTCATTGTATTGACATATTGTTATTGTTATTGTTATTGACTACCTAGCGGTAGGACCTGGTTCAGCGCCAGGTGATTGGGCCGTGGTTCCGGGTATGTACGGAACCCACCTAAAGCATGGACAAAGTCTCTTCCATTAATTTCAATAACTTAGGACCCTGATTGACACGTATAATAGGCGTAGTATGGGATGCGTCTATTACAGGTGGCAATTGGTGTTCGCTGACATAATAAATAACAAACTGAAATCTCACATTGACATTGTAGACTGAACTTGACATACTGATGATTGTAAACATCTAATAATACCAACGAACTGATTGTACACCTGACACACGATTGGACATCTGATGTTGTATTGATTGGCTTTATTATTTTCTATGCATGTTTCATATGTTACTTCTGTTTTATTCCAGCATATGTGTTTCCTTATTTGCTCGCATTTATATTCGCATGTCCTTCCCTTTTTTCTCTTATACATTCAGTAGGAGTTCTGACTCCCTGGATCTGCATATCCAGATCCAGGGCTATTTATTGTTGATAAGTTTTTGGAGAGGATCATATTTACCTTGAGGAGCTGGAGTCTCTCCCTTTTGATTATCGGTATTCCTACTCTTCTATTCATATATCGCATCCTGTCACATTCCTTATTCTTACTCATATGTTATCATTGTGTTAGACTTTATATGTATTATTGCAGTGATTATTGATTAATCTCGGTTTAGATTTATAGCTTGTTCAGGTTACTTTAGTCTTAGCGTATATACGTGGGGTATTTTCCTCGCGTATATACGTCGCCGACTCTCGTCGCGACTCCGTTTCCACGTATTTTGGGAAGCGGGGCGTGACACTGATTATGTCAATATATTTGAAGGGATCTATTTTTCGTCAATGTCCACCATAATACCTCTCTTGGCACCTTATCATAAGCTTTTTCTAAATTAATAAAGACCATATGTAAATTTCTCTTCCTCTCTCGAAATCGCTTTATAAGTTAACAAAGCAAATGAATAGCCTCTGTCGTCGATCGCCCTGGTATGAACCCAAACTGGTTCTCTGATATTTTAATATTCTACCTTAACCTGTATTTAATTACCCTTTTTCAAAGCTTCATGGTGTGACACATGAGTTTTATTCTACGATAATTTGAACAACTCTGGATATCACCCTTATTCTTATAGAGAGGCACTAGGGTACTCTTTCTCCACTCATTTGGAATCTATTTAGTTAGCCAGATCTTATTAAAGAGGTTTGTCAGTTATTTCACGCCCACCACTCTTAAGCATCTCTATACCTCAATAGGAATTTCATCCCGGCCAATAGCTTTCCTTAACTTTATCCTTTTCAAGGCCTCTTTAACTTCAGATTCGCTAATTCTGCGCCTTTATTATGACTTGGGACAGGCAGTAAACGATGCACTGATGGAGTTTCTCTCAATCAGAAAGATAAATAAATTTTCCTTCAAAGTACTTCTCAATCATCCTCTTTTACCCCTACTCCTGCCAGACTCAACTTCTATAAAAATCTCTATACAAGGATGAGAACTAGAACAAGAGGTAGAAAAAGGAGAGGCCACTCGAAATTCCAGTCTAAAGAAAAAATATTCTCAAAAATATACTGAATCTCGAAGCTATATAGTTATATTATTTTGATATCATATCTATTTTAAAATAGACTCCAAATTTGGAAGTATGATGCACTATTATAAATATCGACAGAGTCGGTCGAGATATCGGCAGAGTTGGCTGAGATATCGGCCAATGTCTCTTTTTTTTTTCCTGTTGCCGATACGATATGGGAAAATCTTTCTCCCATATAGTTTGCAGCAAAAAACAGCTGATATTTGAAATATCGGCCGATAAATCGCTCAAAACGAGTCGACGCAAAATCGGCCGATAAATCGCTCAAAACGAGTCGACGCAAAATCGGTCGATATGAATTTATTTTCATTGAGTGTGTTTTTTGCACCCATCAACATTGAATCCAAATCCGATCCGTCACCTGACTATATAAGTGTTATTTGTATCATTAGGGCTCGATAAAAATTGAGCCCTGAGCCCTAATTTTTCTTTTTCGTGAATTAACGCGACGACACTTGCCTCCCTTTCATTCTCCGAGTGCAATAAGCTCCCCTTGCTCCCCTCCCCCCCCCCCACCCCCCCCCCCCCCCCCCCCCAGTTTCTCTTGAATCGACGAGTGCAACGATCCCCCCGCACGACCAGCCCTAATTTCATCTCTTTTATTATCTTTTTCGTTCATTGATTTTGAAGTAAGTAGATTATACAACTTCTAATTTGATATTTTTCAAATACATAAAATAACTTATTTATTGCACGACTCATGACTGCATGCAAATGTATATTGTATTTTTACCGTCTTTGCATGCATATTACATCATTTTTATTTGGTAGATGATATATATGATACTAAACCAATTTTTAATTATCAAAATTTCATCATATATAGTGTCCGATATGAACGCGCGATATACGCACGTATCCCCCATATTCGATATCCGATATGAAAAGCCAACATCCGATACAATCCCGTTATCCGATATTCAGAACCTTGGTATGATGTGTGATCTAGGGGCCGTTTGTTTCGCGTAAAAGTCCGTAATTCGTAAATGACTTACAACCCAGTTACAACTACGGCGTTTGTTTGGACCGTAATTCGTAAAAGACTTACACAACCCAATTACCCCTCACTTGCAACCCAATTACCACTCACTTACAGCCCAATTACAGTTAATTTTGTGGTCATGCAAATTTGTATTATTTTTTTATGTTAATATTAAATTTTTTTAATATTTAGCATTTTAATATTTATTTGCAATATTAAAACTTTTTAAATCACCAAATAGTTAATTTTGTGATCAACTTTTTCACTTACGACTTACACATTACGACAACCAAACACCGTAAAGTACAATACATTTTTCCACTTACAACTTTATATTACCAACCAAACACCATAAAGTTTACATGCATGTAACTCATTTACAAATGTAAAAGACTTTACCAATTACAACTTACGAATTACGGCCAATTACGATAACCAAACAGACCCCTAATACATAACTAAAGATCATTACTTACGCTTAACATTTTCCTTGACAGTTTGACTTACACAAAAGTAGGTGCATTATTCCAGACTCATCATCACCTTTATTAAGTTTTCTTTAATTAATAAGAGAGTCTTGCTCTTCTCACCTGCTCCACAGAAAAATAAATAAATAATTTTCTTTTTCTTTGAGAAACTTAAAAAAAATAATGCGTTTGTCAAGATAAATAAATAAATGTCAATGTCAGAAACTTGATTTGATGATCAGAAATCAGATCTTTTCTATGGAGAAGCCGCCGAGCTCGAGAAAAGCATGCATAATTAATAATTAATTAAACTGAATGATGAACGTTGCTGTCAGAATATTCAATTACAATGTGGAAACTTATAACGTACATCGAATAAACTCATAATCTGTCATTATCTCTTATTTATAGAAAATTCCAACTAATAAGACCCAGGATCTATTTCCTTTCAAGTCAAGTTGATGTCACCCAATATTATTTATTTATTTATCATTTGTTTTGTTCTAACTTTAGGTTAACTCCAAGACTGTGGAAGGAGTCTACTGCTCTCAAGCTCTCTGTTTATCTATTTATTTGTTTTCATCTCTCTCTCTCTCCTCATCACTTTGACTTGCCTTTCCTATTTATCTCTCCTCATCACTTTGACTTGCCTTTCCTATTTATCTATTGATTAAAAATGCTTACTATTGCTAAAGCTCGGAGCCAAGATGATACAGCAGAGGCTGAGCTGGGGGATTTTTACAGTGAGGGCTGAGGTGGATGGGGGATTAGAGCAAGAGATTATGATGTGGGTGATGAGATGGACTTGGATTAAAATATTAGATAGTGATTCATTTGCCTCATTTAAAACACTCATAAAGTAATTAAATGAGATTTGGAAGCCAAGAACAAGTCCACTTAGATTAAAATAGGGGAGATTATGATGCCTTGAGAGAAGGATCCTAGTGTCCAGGCTGCTAAAGGAATGAATTAATCCTTAGCCTGTAGAATCATTTTGCTTGAGCTAATCAATTTTGCTACTTATACTCATGAATTGAGTGAAGAACAATGACAGAAAACCTTTTTTTAAGGAAATGGTGCACTCGTGCCCAATAGAAAATCCCCAACTGGTTAGGTATTTTTGGGAAATATCACTAAGAAATATCACTATGGTTTAACTCGTAAAGTAGTGTTGTGAGCAATTTCTTAAGGAATTAATTCACACACCAGATTGTAAAAACATGTCAGAACAAATCTGACAAAAGGCAACGTAAACACACAAAATTACATGAAAACTCGAATGGGAGAAAATCATGGAGAGAAAGAGAGAGAATCCACTATCACGATGATGATTATAATGGTGTTCTTCAGTCAGCTAGGGTTTATAAGATCCACTCCTTTCTACATTAGAAGGAATCTCTCATTTATACAAATTGTGCCGGTTGGATAAAATAATTTAAACACTTAACCGCTTATCAAGAGGCGGTTATAGCTAAACAACTAAATTCGAACTGGTTGGATGAGAGTTCATCTTTATCTAGTAGTTCTCGTCCAGTTGTAGATGTGGTTGATCCGTCCCCGAACTGTAACTGCTAAATTCAAATGGAGATTTGGCTTAAAGATAAGGATTAGCACAAATGATTCAACTCCTCATCCTATCCACACGAGCCACTCAGGGTTTGACTTGATCGAGGACTCCCGCATGGAGGTTCTGAAAGAGGCCACGTGTCACTTGCCTGATTGATGCTAAAAAGACATGAGGTGTGTCTCAAAGAGGTCGAAAGTTGACCATTACAAGTGCTCACGTGATTTCGGCTCATGATCCCGTAGTAAACTCTTTACTGTTATAATGCAAAGTTTTTTGTTTCCAGCAGCACGATCTGTTCTCATCTTTTGTGTTCACCAATGACGCTTGCATAATCAAATGCTGCGTACTATTTTACCATGAATTGCAATGTATGAAGAGATAAATTTGGGTACATGCGGAAGCTTTCGAGTCCAAATCCTTCCGACTCAAACTCAATTTCAGGACATTTAAATATAAAATCCACTCTGTTGAAGTTGATCTACATTATTTAAAGTAACTAAAAATAAAAAATCAAGTGTTTTGAATATTTTTTTGCCGATCCATCAAGTAGGCGCAAATGAACGACCGAAATAATGAGTTGGCTAATTTAACGGTGCATAATATTTGAAACCTAACAAAAATTAGTATTAGGGATTTTTTTAAATGTTTAGATCATGATCAAATGATAGGATCGAGAATTTATATGTCTAAAGTCATAAAACTAAGTAATATGCTATTTTCGACCGTCCATTTTGCGCCTAGTTGGTGGACAGGGAAAAAGCACTGAAAACACTTAATTTTTTATTTAAGTCACTTTAAACAATGTAAATCAACTTCAACGGAGTGGATCTTGTGTTTGAATGTTGTGAGATTGAGTTTGAGTGGGAATGATTCAGGCTCGAATCCTTCCGCATGTACCCAAGTCTATCCCACAGAGGAAAGGTAAAAACCTCCTGCCTACTCAAAATATATTTATTGGAGTAATTTGTGAATGAGAATGGGAAAAAGTATCTTTAATTTTCAAGCATGTAGAATTATTCCTTATGCTAGAAAAATGCATGGAGAAAAAAAAATAGAATATCCAACTAATATAATCTAAACAGAGAAAAACTATAGGTTTTTCTTCTTTCTTCTAATTGATTTGCAACTACATGTGCCGAAAATCTAGTACCACAGAAAAACTTGTGAATATTTTGTCAAATGATTGAGTGAACAATCACACCACAAATTAGCTCAATTCTATGTCTTCCTCTTTGACTTGAGTGTTTGTTAAGATTGACAGAAGTTGACAGATTTTCACTACTACATGTAAGCATTGATGATATAAATTGATCATAAATTGACAGTGGCATCTAAATCATGCTGGTTGGAGTCTATTAGAGATTTATAGAAAGTTAATCATCATGCTATTGGATACAAACATCTATAGAGAAGTCTACACGACTCAGGATAATAAATTCTAATCACACTAAGATATTTATGTGATTTTATTTACAATCAATAAGATATTATTAATGGGGATATATGATTTGATATTAAGTGTTATTCTTGTAGCAATGACTCAAGTCATGATACAAACATGCACATAACTAATTCTATGTTGGCTCACTAGTGAATCATGATATAATTAGCTGGATCTTGAGTAAAGATCTTGACTAGAGAACTTCAATGAGCAACTTTGAGCTTAGGCAATACTTCATGTGGGGTGATCAAGTGGACATAATTTTTGCTCCAATATCATATCATGTATTTTTCTTCTTTTTTTTTTTTTGTTTTATTGATACATAGGCTGGAGCCGGACTTGAACCTACTTCTCACCGGCACTATATCAGATATGTTAAGCACAATATATCAAAGTTTTTTTTTTTTCACTTACCCTCTTCCCATAGAAATTAACTTCCTCCTTGCTTCTTTCTCCTAGCTACTATAGATTTTTGAGTGGGACATTCTTTTGAGCTCGCTAGTTTTTTTTTTTTTTTTTTTTTT
Organism: Agave tequilana; assembly: GCA_038442645.1. Taxonomy (NCBI): domain Eukaryota; kingdom Viridiplantae; phylum Streptophyta; class Magnoliopsida; order Asparagales; family Asparagaceae; genus Agave; species Agave tequilana. The sequence continues at coordinate 63,471 of JAVJIF010012760.1, read as the reverse complement.
TTTTGGTTCACCGACGTCGGGTTTCGAATTCAAAATCACTAGATAGCAAACTCAGGGCATGCCCGGTGAACGACGTCGCGAAATAAAATGTCCGCACGCGACGGGGTTTTGAGCTTGAGACCGTGGGAGTTTGGAATGTTAGATCTAAATTTATTCCATACAAGATCTACACATATACTGTAAGCCTCTTTATCATGATCAAAGGGAAGGAGGGTTTTAGGCATACCTGATTCCATCGCGAGGATGCCGAATATTGCACGATCTCGAAAACGCCGGAGTTGAGGGAGAGGATTCTTCTCTCTAACCACCAAGTTCTCTTCTTTATCCTTAGAGGAGATGAGAGGCCTCCAAGAGAGAGATGGTTATTCTTGTTGGTAGAGAGGGAACCCTACTCATGGTATATATAGCATCAAGAAACCCTAGTTCAACTCATCATAGATCTAGGCCCTTGATTTATAACACGAGTTCCACACGTGTGATGAGTCCCACATTCTAATTTAAATACACTCATGGCTAAGTGTAATTGAAAACGTGTCTAGACCCAAACCATTTAGGTTTGATCAATTCTTTATTGGGTCAAACAACATAGGTTAAGTGGGCGGGTGCAAATATCCAATTGACTTGATTAGGCCCAAAATAAATTAGACTTTAAAACTAATAAGTCTAACAATCTCCCACTTGGGCCAAGCAAGTCATACTGAATAGATATTATGCATAACTTTATGACGTCAAAAAAACTTTAACCGCCGACAAACCACGTTTCAAAACAATCTAGTCCATTAAGAGTCCTGCCACCGAACATGGCGATCGTTACCTTCTGTATAATCGAGGTAGGACCTTCCACATCACAAGTTTCAGAACCCCTAACGACATAGATCAAATGTGGACGTGTGGCATGGAAATGTCCTCTGATCAAATAAGGTACAATTCCAACTGGTTTCCACTTTATGACTCTAACGAGTCTAACCTTATGACTCCAACGAGTCTAACTTTATGACTCCAATGAGTCTAACTGCTTATTCAATAAATTCAAATGCGCAAAAGTAAACTTTAGGAAAAGCAGTTATAATTTTATTTATCAGAATCAACAAATATCTATAAAGTGCACTTAGAAATAATGTCTGTTACATAAAATTATCCACTCTCACGAAATCAGGATATCATAATGACTAGTCATCCCCATATGAGCAATATGCTTTAAGAATACTTTAGGTGAAAGTCCTTTAATGAGTAGATCTGTAATGTTAAGAATAGTGTCATCACTATCAACAGACAAAATATGATTCCGAACTTTATCATTGATGACAAGAAACTTGATGTCGATATGCTTCGACTTTGCTGAACTCTTGTCACTATTGCAGTAGAGCTTTATAACTCTTATTGTCACAGTGCAGCTGTAATGGCCACTCAACTAAATCCACCATCTTCCTACAATAAGGAAAATGTAACATGAAGTGGACTTCCTATTATCGATACATACAACATAATCTGAATCTGTGTATCCGATCAGCTGCAACTGATCAGATTTCATGTAGTCTTCTATTGATATCGCATTACCTTCTTGACGACACCAGAGATCAATCCCATGATTGATCAAGTTTCTGTCAAGTTTCTCAATGGTATATGCTATTCTGTATGGGTACAAACTTGAGCACACATCAGACATCCAACCGCCAATGCATATGGAATGTCTTTCATTTGCTCTTTCCGTAGATCATTCTTGGGACATTAGAGTAGACTTAACTTATCTCCCTTAGTGACAGGCGCATCACCCAAAGAGCAATTCTTCATGCCATATCCATCTAGCACTTTATCGATATAGGCCTTTTGTGATAAACTTAATATTCCACGTGTCCTGTCACGTTGAATCTGGATGCCTATCACAAAAGAAGCGTCTCCAAGATCTTTCATCTCAAAATTCTTTGAGAGAAAACTCTTGGTCTCAAGTAGAAGATCTATATCGTTACTTGCTAATAGAATGTCATCCACATATAGCACAAGAAATATAAATCTACTCTCTTTAAATTTATGGTGAATACATTGATCAACTATATTTTCCTTAAAATCAAAGTCGGATATTACTTGATCAAATTTCTAATACTATTGACGGGATGCTTGATTTAAACCATAAATGAATTTCTTTATTTGCAAACCAAATATTATGAAACCTTCAGTTTAAAACTTTCTGGTTGCACCATACAGATTTCCTTCTCAATGTTACCATTAAGAAAGGCAATCTTAACATCCATTTGGTATAACTCCAGGTCAAAGTGAGCCACGAGTGCCATAATAATCTTAAAAGAATGCTTCATGAAAACCAGGGAGAAAGTCTCCTTATAGTCAATGCCCTTTCTTTGAGTGAATCCCTTTGTGACAAGATGTGCCTTATACCTTTCGACATTACCTTTCGAATCCCGCTTGGTTTTGAATACTCATTTACAACCAATCGGTTTCTTTCCTTTAGGCAACTCTATTAAATCCCAAACATCATTGTCCTTTATGGATTTTAACTCATCTTTCATGACATTTGACCACTTAGTGGATTGGAGATAAACTATATATAGTCATTTGCAATGACTGATCTCCTCTCTCTAGTTGATCTCCAGGCACTTGTGGTTGAGAATTTTCAGTTTCTACCTTACCAACATGATCTACTTTAGGATGAACTGTATATGTATCTTGTAAGGATGCAACTGTATTTTCATCTTAAAGTCGAACAACTACTTTATCATTTGGAACAATTGTCATGGGTATAACAATATGTTCTTTCTTAAATATGAAATCTTTATATAGTTGACTCTCACTGTTCTGAATATTCTCAAAAATTTTAGCAATCCGTCTTTATGTTCTTAGTGGAGGGACAATAAAACTTAAAGCCTCTATACCTCTTAGAATACCCTATGAATAAACAGCTAACTGTTCTTGAGTCCAACTTCTTCTCATATGGTATATATGGCCGAGCTTCTGCTGGACAACCCCAAACATGAAGATGCCTAATACTGAGAGATTTCCCATTCCATAACTCATATAGGGTTTTAGTTACTGTTTTGCTAGGTACTTTATTAAAGAGGTGACAACCATCTTTAAGGCTTCACTATATAATGACTTTGGTAGAGTAGTGTGTGCTGTCATACTCCCAACCATATCCTTTAGTGTGTGATTTTATCTCTCAGCAATACCATTTTGACGAGGTGTCCCTGATATGGTGTACTAAGCGATAATACCACTCTTTCAGAAATTGACAAATAATTCTGGACATTTACCTGATTCGTCATATCTGCCATAGTACTCACCACCATGATCAGATCTAACGACTTTAAACACGTCCAATGATTGGGATTTCTCATGGAACAAGTGTAGGTACCTATAACGAGAGTAATTGTCTGTAAAAGTGATGAAATATTCATGACCATTCCAAGAAGCTGTAGGGAATGGACCACAAATGTCTGTATACACCAAATTAAGACATCTGCACTTCGTCTAGTACCAACTTTCTAATGTTTCTTTAATTAATTTTCGCTTAGTGCCTATGTCATTCACATATAGAGACTCAGTATATAAAGCATGAAGTTTCAATTTATATAGCCATCAATCAGAATTCTACTACCAACAACTTTAGGTTTGGAAAGTAAACTAAGCATTTCATTATCAAGAGTGACAGTAAAACTAGATCTGTCTAACAAATGAAATTGAAATATGATTCCACCTAAAAGGACGGTACATATAAAGTCTCATCCAAATCTAAAACCAAAAATCAGAATCTAATTTAAGCCTACAAACTCTAATAGCTTTAATTGCAACTTTATTTCCATCACCCATGTATACGTATCGCTCAGCTGGGCTGGGCCTCCTTTGGGTTTGGAAGTTCCGCATTGAATCGCTTATGTGAATTATCTATTCATAATTTATAAAGTGACACTAAAACTAAATTAATCTCAGAACAAACATAAATATGAGATATACCCGCTAAATAGCCATTTCTGATACTTTATGCATTCCTACTTGAGGTGGCTTACTTTCTTACAGAAAAAAAACATGCAATGACCTTAGGCTATTTTTTCTGCACTTTTACCACTTAGGATCAGCCACTGTAGTGATGTTTATGTTCCTCCCTTTAGTTTCACTTTCCTTTTCTTATTAGAAGTTTACCCTGGATGTTAAGTGAGCACTGACTTTATCGGGCATAGCACTTCTAATAGTTATAGGAATAGTGTACTTTATGACCATTAGACACCTCTTGTAAGATCTCTCCCACTTACCATAATTGACCTTTTCTTTACTGAACTTTTATTAGTGATAGTAGAGATCCATCAATCTTTAAGGTGTACTCTAGGTGCATGAATTCAAGAACGATCATTTACGTGGTCTTATCACTTCTTAAAGTTTGTACCATTCAATTTAAACTACATAAATGTACAATTTCTCATCAGTTTAACATAAACATTGCATTTAATAAAATTCTACTGTAATAGCCATAAAAAATGAATTTCAAAAAATGCAACCGGTTTAACCGATAGAGCTGCCGGTTAAACTTTCAGAACAAGTTGTGTCTCTATATGCCAACACTGTACTGGCCCAATATAGATATCCTAAAGTCTAGGTCCTATGTAAGAGAACAGCCTTCCTTTGGGCCGACTGTCACTTTATAGGATTGGTCCTAAAATTTAAATAATCTATATTGGCCATATAATATATGTAATGACCCGGCCATAATAACAAACTTCCTTTGGGCCGATTGCCACACGCATGGGCCACACAAATTTATGCATCTGTATTCTTGTTCCGCCATCGGACTAGTTGATGAGGGTAATGCAATATGGGCCAATAGTGTGACAACCTTCCTTTGGGCCGATTACCACACATCAAGGTTCTCCCACTTGCATTACCCACATCAAGTATCTGACGCCGTACATAATTCGGCCAAACAATAGTCTTTCTTTGGGCCAGCTATTGTCCGCATGAACTACATACGCAATTAAATAAGCTCTTTTATAAATTCTTTAGCTTGAACATGTATATATCTTTATCTGTGTGTTATTAACTATAGTATACATCAATATTCATCATGCTAGACAATATAAGCAATATAATATTGATGATAAAGCGGAAGCATGTAAGGGTACACATAACCATGATAAACAAACACTTTAATGCCTTCTTTATGTCAACTAACTACTGTTTTGTCATGTATAGTTCCTGTAATACTGTAGTGCTCGTCAAGAGCTTCGAAACGGTTGTATACATGCCCAAAACAGAGGTCGGATGAGCCCGTAACGGCTAATTGAAGTTTCTATTGGCAAAACGGGTCTGCAGTGCTTATCGGGTCTGAATCAGACCCGACCCGCAATGGTTAAGTTATTGGTTTTCTTAATGGGTCGGGTTTAATAAACTGGATAAAACCCAATAAATTTAATGTGAGATTAGTTGGGAGTAGGTTTCTTTATTTGAATAGAATTCTACCACAAAAAATTCCTTTAATAGATTAGAATTCTATCTTAACCCTAAAACCCAAATCAATCTCAACAATTTAATTTAAACTTTATATGAGATTAATTAGGAGTAATTTCCTTATTAGATTAAAATTATATATCTAAATTTTCTACTCCTAATTAATTTCATAATCCCGCTTAATTAAGAAAATCCAACACCCAAATTTTTTTTTCTTTTTTTTTTCTTCTTCGCCGCGGTATGCTCGCTGCCCACACATTGTGCGTGGGCAGTTGGGTCTGCTGTCCACGCATTTGTGCAAGTGTGTGGGCAGCCTGATGCGCATGCAGTGCTGAATGCATGTAATGGGATTTTTTTTTTTTTTAATTTCTTTAATGTGCATGCGCTGGTGCTTCCAGCGCATGCATCTAATATTTTTTTTTTTAAAGAATCAAAAAATAATAACACACAGATTTAAATCATAAAAATATATACATGAATTTAATTTAATCATCTCCAATTTAATTCAATTACTTGAGACACAAAAATAATCTTTATTGAATTAAATACAGAGATCGAGATCAAAAGGTTATTACTTTATATCCCGATGATCTGATAAAGAGGAGGCTCTGATACCAATTGTTAGATCTAAATTTATTCCATACAAGATCTACACATATACTGTAAGCCTCTTTATCATGATCAAAGGGAAGGAGGGTTTTAGGCATACCTGATTCCATCGCGAGGATGCCGAATATTGCACGATCTCGAAAACGCCGGAGTTGAGGGAGAGGATTCTTCTCTCTAGCCACCAAGTTCTCTTCTTTATCCTTAGAGGAGATGAGAGGCCTCCAAGAGAGAGATGGTTATTCTTGTTGGTGGAGAGGGAACCCTACTCATGGTATATATAGCATCAAGAAACCCTAGTTCAACTCATCATAGATCTAGGCCCTTGATTTATAACACGAGTTCCACACGTGTGATGAGTCCCACATTCTAATTTAAATACACTCATGGCTAAGTGTAATTGAAAACGTGTCTAGACCCAAACCATTTAGATTTGATCAATTCTTTATTGGGTCAAACAACATAGGTTAAGTGGGCGGGTGCAAATATCCAATTGACTTGATTAGGCGCAAAATAAATTAGACTTTAAAACTAATAAGTCTAACAATTGGAACTCTAACCGACCCAGGCCTACCAAGAGAACACCCCACAATTTGATACAAAATTTCATACCGTGTCGCCGGTTGGCGTTTCTGTTAGATGTGGGCAAATCCTAGCCGTGTGAAAATGCCCAACATGCTTAAAACGCGCCTACAAGTCACCTAAATTTCTACATTAAATTTGAGATAACAATGTTCAAACAGGGCTGCCTCTTGGTTCTCTCCACAAAGAAATTAGAGGACTATTTACTAAAAGAAATATATAAAGTCAATGGGGGATCACCTCTGATCATATCTTTCTGCAGACTTTCAATGCCAAGAAGAGACCTGAATCATCAATATTAATCAGTTTGGTTTGAAATAATAACCAACTTGTGGTCCTCTCCTTCCCAAGCAAAGGAATTTCCCCCCTCAAACTCCATCTTTTCCTTGATGAAGAAACATTACAATGGGCTTGGCTCCTCTCTTTGAAATGTTTTGTTTTTATTTACTTTCAGCATGTCATTGTTGGTTGCATGTCATTAGAAAAGCTGATAAAATTGAAGCTCCCAAGATTCTGGATCTCGTGTGTGCCCTCCTAATCAATCATTCATCTTTGTTTCTTCATGCTTGTCATCTTCTCGAGTACACTCTTAACACTCTTCTCTCAACAGGTCCCAAGTTGGCATGAATATAATAAGAAGAAGATCCACCACTTCTCCACTTTCAAAAGCAAGACAAAAAGTTTGTTGTTTTCAGGGAAGGAAAGCAACAAATTGGGGTTCGCACGAGATTTTTCTTTTGTGTGGAGGCAAAGTTCATGTTTTAGAGTATGAAAGCAGTCAAATGCCAAATGCTCATGTCTTGAATATGAAAAGATAACCAGGTACATAAAAAATAATTTAGCTGAATGCAATTCACAAGGCTGGGTCCTGCATGGTGATCTATGATAGTTGTGAAGATTGCAGTACAACAATGCTAATTTTATGAGCAAATACATCAGAAGATAGACAATGTCCTTTTCAGCTCAACCAATTTCTTAGAAAGATCAAATAGAGTATAAAAAACTTGGAACAAAAATAACAATAGTAACAATTTGGAACAAGAATAAAATCAAGAAAAGAGGTACCCTTTTAGAATAGATCAAATAGAGAATTTTCTAGCAATGTGCTTTTCATTCTGTTCGAGAGCAGAATCGATCATATGAGAATCAACAGAGAGGAAAGATGAGACAAGTCTAGACTCAATTTCTTGGATATGTTTTTTTTTTTTTCTTTCCACTATTTGAGGCTACCGATTTGAGCAAGAGATTGGAAGCGGGAAATTGAGAATCAAGAAAGAATCAGAGAGGTCGTTGTTTAATTGATTTGGTTGTTTTTCTCCACTTTTCTATTATGAACGAGAGGGGGGAGAGAGTTTATTTGATCAGGGTTTTTTCTCCTCTTTTTGTATCACACGAGAGAGAGAGAGAGAAGTCCGATCAGTATTTAAAATATTTATTAGAGCAGGATCTAATCGGATTCAACAGAACTTTCTATTGGAATAGTAATTAGGTGTTCTCAAAAAGTCAGTGTAGGATTTAAGTATTTAGGCTCAAAGAATTAACATAATGTCATATGGGTTTAAAAGAATTTTATAAAACTCAAAGTGGGCCTCCACCCACAGTGGGTCGTACGTAAACCCTCCCTTGAAGAAATGTATGAATAATACTAAATCAGATTCAGATTTTGTGAACTCTAATTCATGATTGGCTAAGCACGAATAAAGAAAGAAGATAGTATCTCAATTGTTAGAGAACAAAGGTAGATTTATGGTCTGTTTGTTTTGTTGGAAGAGAGGGAAGAGAAAAGGAAGAGGGGCTCTCTTCCCTCTTCCCTCTTTTTTTTTAAAGAGAGCCTCTTCCTCCACTCTGGTCGTTGACATGGCGGAAAGAAGGGAAGAGGGAAGATGTTCTTTTCCCCTAAAAAATGAGGGGAAGACAAGTTGATCACGCGGATCAAGGAGAGTTATTATTTTTGACACAGCCACTTCTTAAAATACGTCAAAATGGAGTCGCGACGAGAGTGGCGACGTATATACGCGAGGAAAGTACCCCACGTATACACGCTAAGTTTAAAGTAACCTGAATAAGGTATATAACCACTATGATAATATGATAACACTACAACAGTACTTATAAGTTTCCACACATAATAATAGATTAATAAAGGAATTTTATGACAAACTGAAAGTGATATATAGAATAAGGGAATCAATAGGGATAAAGGTTAAGCAAGAGTACCAGTAATCAAGATGCATGTTATTCTCTCCGGGTACCTTATCAGTAATAAATAGCCATAGATTTGAATATGCAAATCCAGAGAGTCAGAACTCCTAATGAATGTGTAAGAATAAAAGGGAAGGTGCACGTGCATATAACATGTGAGCATACTATGAAAAAAATATACAGGATAATGTTGAAATAACATACCAAGCATAAATGAACAGTATAAGTACAGACAATAACAGAATCAGATGTCCAATCAGGTGTCAGGTGTCTTTCACAGTCTATATATCAGGTGAAGTCCATCAGTGCTAGAGTCTAGTTTTCAATCAGGTGTCCAACAAAGTATACATGTATCAAGTGAATACAATCAGTCACAATACATTATGAATAATTTATTATTATTTATTATGTCTGCAAACACCAATTGCCATATGCAATAGACGCATCCCATACTACGCCTACTGCACATGTCAATCAGGGTCGTATGTTATTGAAACTGATCGGTTGGAGACATTGTCTGTGTTTAAGTGGGTCCCGTACGTACCCGGGATCACGACCCAGACTCCTGGCGTTGAACCGGCCCCTACCATAAGATAGTCAGGTAACATGTACAACAAGTCAGGTAACATGTATAACATATATAACAGGAACAAGAACAGGAATAGGATAGGGTGTCAGTCACCTCATGGGAATCTTACAGTGGAATCCTCTTTCGGCTGTGCAACATATATCCTAAGTCCACCCAAAATACAGACGTTGTCTCATCCATCAGTTTTCTCAATCCCGGTATAAGTTGTTTAATGATCGTGTTATTATATTATTGAGATTATTTAATGCACATATTACCTAGATCACTGGGATAACACGGTGACAGTCACGGTAACATCAACGGTGTAATCAGGATACATGATGTCAGTGAACATGATACAAGCATAATAAGATATGTAGCAAGTATAACAGGAGGGTGTTGTTACTGTAACAATATTTCCCAGCAACTTTAGTAACATGGACAGTACAGATATCATGTAGATGTCATGTATAATAAGTCAAGTTTTCCAGATAAATCATGATGTTCAGGATGAGTAATGACATGCTGATATGATGACATGCTGGTATGAATAGAATATTTCAGGGCAAAGTATTCAATCAACCCTGATCCCCAAAATTGTCGACATATCCACCCTCTGAGTCACCAATAAGTGAAGTCGAACAATAGCTGCCATGAAACTCCGAACATATAATATGGTCATCGATATCAATGAAATCACTCTCATAATAACTCTATCTCCATAACTGAATAACTGAAGCATCAAGAACCAAACATGAAGCTCTGATACATATCCTCGAATCAACTAGGTCAACGGATACCGAAATGAATAAAGAGTAGAACATCCTCAAGCAATATGAAATTTAGATGCCTTTTTGTCTGATAATCAATATCAATAAGATCATTAATACTCAAATAGTATAATCAGGCGTAAAACTGAGAATGCCCATAACTATAAATCTAACTACATCAATCTCATTAGAACACCGATCAAAATTCTCTGAAATGAATACCAACCTCATGCCAATCAACTCTAACTCTAACAAATTCATATCAATCCAAGTAGAAAAAGATCAATTTTTTGATAAAGTAACTTCATATATAATTTATTCTCAGATACAATAAATTCTCATCTAACTTATCACCAAATACATGAATATCTAGTCTGATAAGTACTCCACATAAAGTATGAATTTTTAACCTCAATCACGAATCAATCAGTCTCAAAATCAATCAATTTATATGCTAAGATTTATCACAAATAGGTCAATTATAAAATCAAGTCCAGTCTAAGGTATACTACAACTAATCCTGAAATAATAGTGGTAAACAATTACACATGAAATGACACAGATAAACACTTATATCAACTGTACAAATGAAATGAGCACTCACTAACATCACATGAAATAGTACGGGTAATCATACTGGTAAAATAAATCAGATAGTCACATGAAATAATACGAATAGTTACATTGATACCTACTGGCAACAATAGATAAGGAAACGATATGAAAACAAATACGTACATGAAATGACACGGTTTTGGATCCGAATCGCCATCTGGTCTTTACTACTGAACTGGTACTAACCTCCGAATCATCCCATGGGTTGATCTTTGAATCGCCTGTGTATCGGATCCATGACGAGCACAAATTCAGATCGGGTTCGGATTTCCTGTTACCGATTCGAATCTCACAAGCGGGTCTGTAACGCTGTACCATGCAATCACATATACTCATACACACTTGTACATCCACATACACGAATTCATGCATACACCCAAGCATACATACGTATACAAGTATACACATATATACATACTATATACTTACACATATATTAATACATAATTACACATATATACATGATATAAATGCATGCATACACATACATTTATATACATGCACTCATGCACACAACACACACAACACACTAAACACATGCATGCACGTTAATACATTCACAATATGCAAATATACATATATAAATAATGCACAAATATATACATGCACTCACTACATACACCAACATTTAATATAACACAACATACATTTATTACAGACACACAATTATACATGCAACATTTATACATTCAAACACAATATATATTAGAGAGAGAATGAATGAATTAAGGAGAGGGGGGACTCACGGTCAGTAGAGAAGGGCGTGGAGCAGTCGGTGATCGTGGAGGCTGCAGAAAATGTCGGCGGAGGTCGCGGAGGCTCACAGAGATGTATTTGCGCTCCGGCAACAAGGCGGAGTTGCTGCGGGACTGCTGAGGTGCTCCAACTGGTTGGAGGCCATGGGGGTTGGCAAGTGCTCCCATGGGAGAGGAGACATGGGCCTGGGCTCAGTCATTACTGGTTGTGCTCGGCAAAGATGCAAGGGGGATGGTTGGATGAGAGGTGATGAAGCTTGGGGGAGTCTGCCGAAGAGAGTAGGGGCTTGCGGCAAGGGGGAGATGGTTACGAGGGGTGCAGCAACAATTCAAGTTGGTGGCGGGTTCCGACGAAGTGGTGGTGGTCATAGAGTGGTGGTGGAGGGATGAGTATGGAGGAGGATGAGTATGGAGGAGGTTGGGGCGGTTATGGCAGGGGGATGGAGGAGATCTAAGTGGATGCGGTGATGGCTCTTGTGTTGGCGGAGCTCGCGGTCTGCTCCGGGGTTCGCCGAAGAAGGTGTCGCATGGTTATGTTGTGGTGTTTATTTTGCTCCTTTTAGTTTCACTTTTTCTTTTCTTATTAGAAGTATTATCTTGGATGCTAAGTGAACATTTTTAGTCTTTTTTTGTTTCAATCTCTTTTCTTTCCTAAACACAGTGACTAATGATCTCGACTCTACTTTTCTCGTTGAGCATTATAATTAATCTTGAAAGGGTTATACTGTGGAGGAAGAGAAATCAAAATGAAGTGCACTAGGATTTCTTCAAAGAGTTCCAATTTCAGTGCCTTTAGTTTTGAAATAAGATTGGACATTTTTGTTGGCCCAAAGGCCTTCCACTCTAGTTTTGATGATGATTAACTCATGTAGTTATGTGTACTAATAATCTTGCAATGTTTAAGTTTCAGATATTTAACAAGATATTAGTTGGTGAAAGCTTCCACACATCTTTCACATATTGATTCAAGAGCCTAAGCATCAAAGATGATATCTAGCACTCATTGGAGTCAAGCTCGGTGAATCTTGCTTTGGATCGAGTCGACTTGAAGATTGCGCTCTACAAGAAGACTTAGGTATCCATAGTTTTAGTTTTGAGTTTAGATCTCAAATTGTAAAGATTAGTATAGTATGATAAGCTCAAGTTCACAACACACACACGTTTCATGTTTTTGAATATTGGTTTTCGGTTTTTGGTTTAACCGATCTTGGTTTACATGAATAGGATTATATCAAAATAAGTTTACATGGTTTAATGTATATTACATTTGTTCTATATACATGTATGCTTCAACTATTTAAAGAAACTTAGTTTGATATTCTATTTCATGTGTTTTATGTTTTGGCATTTCTAATCAAAACATATATCGGGTTTTGGAGTTGAACCAGTTTTAGTTCTACTGATCTGCCTGACACCCTTCTATAGTTATTATCATAACTTTTTATTTTTATAATCAAATAACATGATTTAACTTGCATTTCAAAGATAACTTTTAGATCTATATTTCTTATTTAATAACCATTTTCAGATTCTAATTTTAAAGTTGTCAAATATTTGGTTGAAATCTGTTCTTGTTCTGAAAACAGGTTACAGTTTCTGTTTTGACACCTGTCAGTGTTTTATTGATAACTTTCGCATACTAACTGATATTGAGTTGATTTCAGATGCATTAGAAAGATAACTAGATATATCACAAACATCCATGTGATCATTATGCTAAAGACATGAGCATTAGATCTATAGTTTACATGATAGCTAAAATATAAAGAGAACACAAAGCATGGGTCTATATAAAACATAGGTGATCTCAAGAACTAATCATGTAAGGCATAAATCTAACAAACATGACAATAAACATACTAATCATGTAACATAAAAACATGCATACACAAACATGCATATAAACTCAAATTCTTCTCCCCCTTTTTGTCAATCATCAATAAAGGGGTTAAAAACAAAACTAATGGAAACATATACTTCTCCCCTTATTTACAAAACTAATAAACACATATTCTTTTTATATTCAAAACAAGGAATTAAAAACAAGGGATGTACTTCTCCTTTTTGTCTAAACACAAATACGATACCAATTAGAAGAAAATGTGTCAAGGAAGTGCATATAGATACCAATTAAAAATGAAACTATACCAATTGAAAAACAAAAGTCTTGATACCAATTGATAAGTAAACAACATACCAATTGAAAATAAACAATCTTGATATCAATTAAAATTAAACATAGATCTTAATACCAAACAAATTTGATTTTGATACCAATAGAAATTATTTCCAATTTAAATTATTATTCTCTATCATAAAGTAAGGGAGTGGAATACTAAAAACCAATTGAAAGATGAAAATACAAGATTTTCTCCCCCTTTATGAAATACCAATGAAAACTATGATAAGGCTTGAATTAAGATACCAATTGAAAACTAAATCAATTGAAATAAAGTTGAAGCTCAAGCTTATCATAAAAAAAAACTTGTGCTTAAAGATATAGTGATATAATAAGCACAAATAAAACACATATATGTATAAAAATTAGATACCAATGGAATTGATATTCTTTGAAATGATAGCTTACATACATACAAATATATGAGTATACCAGAAATGTCAATTATTGATACCAATTGAAAGAATTCAATGATACCAATTGAAACAACAATAAGATCAAGTGTATATCTCATATTTCCTATACCTCCCAATCATGGTTCAAGTATCAAATGGTTTTCATTTTAAAGTAAATATGAACATGATCTCCCATCCAACCACCCTTAAAAGGTAGGGGTTTTCAAAAATAAATTTGAAAATAGAGTATGTTTGAAAATCACTACCAAAGTGAAGAATATGAACTAGTTTATGAAAATTTGAAAACTAGTAGAAATCCTTCAAGATAAAACAAAAGGATTTTTCATGAAACATGAAAATCACAAGATCACTAAACACTCAAAATCCATATGGCACAAATAGCACTCATGAAAATCAAGTCATGAGAAAACTTCAAAATTGGGTGAGTGTACAAGTGTTGTGAGAAACATATCATCATGAAAATGGACAATCAAGCTCAATATAGAAATCATCATAAAATATGAGAATCACAATCAAATATGGAAATCATCACAATGATTTAAACTTCAAGGCATATGTATGTCATGTACAAACTAAGGTATACATACATATCCCAAACATGAAGAGTCCACAAAAGTATATGCATGAAGGCACGTGGCTCAAGGATGTATATGTATAAATGATAGTTTGGACAAGATAGACATATACATGAAGTCAACCAAATTATGTGAATACAAGTCAAATGCATGAATCATCAAAACTAGACTATACTAGTACATCAAATGAATACAAATGCGCGTTCAAGCACAAACATGTATAAAGGTCTATTTGTACCTCACTAGTTGTACAAGTATAAATCCTAGTCTTAATGAAAACTAACATTCAAACAGGTAATCAAATCATGAGGCATAAAACGGGTCAAAAATCAACATGATCATAATAATCAAAAGTACGAAGTATTAATGACCTTTTAAAACTAAGATGGATGAATGATGCAACGATCTCTCAAAATAAGACTAAGAGCCGTATACCCCGTGAAGGGTTCTGAACTCCTTCCTCCTGATTCCCCTTGAATGGGTTAGAGGTGCGCAATGCAACCTTGTTGTATGAGAATTGATCGAACAAAGAATGTATCATATGCAATGATGAAATGCACACTAGATATATCACAAACATCCATATGATCATTATGCTAAAGACATGAGCATTAGATCTATAGTTTACATGATAGCTAAAACATAAAGAGAACACAAAGCATCAAGTCTAAAATGGTCAAACATAGGAGGGCTAGCCATGAGTGCAAACTAATATGTGTGCAAATGATAATGCAAATGAAGATTAGCAAACCAAGATCTTAACTCCTAGGTGGTTAAACCTAAATATCAGGAGCACTAGCTCTGATACCAATTGAAAAGTCACCTAGAGGGGGGGTGAATAGGTGATGTGGCTAATCTATGAACTAAATGCGGAATTTAAAAATTTAATGCAATTCACACTCAAGTGCTATCAACAAGTGATGCACACAACCAAGCCAAGCAAATATGAACGAGCAATATGAATAGATGCAAGGCACAAAGTAAAGAGAGAGTTAGAGAGAGAGTCAATGGATCAAGCGCAAACAACAAGATATGTTCCGAGGTTCGAGCACCCAGCTCTACATCCCCGCCTTCGACACACGAAGGATTTCTAATCCACTAGCAAGTCCACAAAGAACTCTCACAAGGAGTACCCAACTCCTTTCTTTACAAACACAACCTCCTCCTTGAGGCAAGCTCCAATCCAACAAAACAATCACCTCACAACTTGAGGGATTAGCACAAAGCAAACAAGGATCACCTCACAACTTGAGGGATACAACCCAAGGCACAAAGCCAAACAAAGATTGGGTTTTCAACTTGGTGGTTCAAACAAGTAACCACAAACAATCTCTTTTTCTCACACAAAATCCTATAGAAAAGATAGTAGATTTTAGCTCAAGTGTGGAGAAAACCAAGGGATTTGAAACCAGCAACTCAAAGAGAATCTTTGGGAAATAAATGAAACCAAGATAGAGAAGTTCAATTCAAAAGCTTTTCCAAAACCCTTTTCTTTGATTTTTCAAACCCTAATGAAAACACCAAAAAGATTTGTTCAATTTGAATCCAAAAACCTATTTTGATTGCAGCAAAAACACCTGAGAGAATGAAAATTTTAGCCCAAAAATTCTTAGAGAAAAACTCTCTCAAATGGGGTATTTATAGGCAAATCTGGAAAATAGCCGTTGGCAGAAAAACTGCCAGAAATACCCTGTCGGTCGACCGCACGGTCGACCGTCCAACGGTCAAAAAACAGCCGTCTGACAGCTGTCGGTTGACCTGGCGGTCGACCCAGACAAACAGAGACCAATCTGCTTACAGTCGGTCGACCGCACGGTCGACCGTCTACAGAAACAGCCAACGTGCACGTTTTTGTGCACGTCCGGTCGACCGGCCGGTCGACCGTCCATATGGCACGGTCGACCGGACCTGTCGACCGGCCCAGCCTGGCTGTCAACAGAATAGGTCATATTGGAGCACATTTTTCAGGCTGAAAATGTTCGCATTCATAAAAAGGTATATAGGAATGATTTGTAGATCTTTAAGTTATCTTTCTAATGCATCTGAAATAAACTCAATATCAGTTAGTATGCGAAAGTTATCAATAAAACACTGACAGGTGTCAAAACAGAAACTGTAACCTGTTTTCAGAACAAGAACAGATTTCAACCAAATATTTGACACCTTTAAAATTAGAATCTGAAAATGGTTATTAAATAAGAAATATAGATCTAAAAGTTATCTTTGAAATGCAAGTTAAATAATGTTATTTGATTATAAAAATAAAAAGTTATGATAATAACTATAGAAGGGTGTCAGGCAGATCAGTAGAACTAAAACTGGTTCAACTCCAAAACCCGATATATGTTTTGATTAGAAATGCCAAAACATAAAACACATGAAATAGAATATCAAACTAAGTTTCTTTAAATAGTTGAAGCATACATGTATATAGAACAAATATAATATACATTAAACCATATAAACTTATTTTGATATAATCCTATTCATGTAAACCAAGATCGGTTAAACCAAAAACCGAAAACCAATATTCAAAAACATGAAACGTGTGTGTGTTGTGAACTTGAGCTTATCATACTATACTAATCTTTACAATTTGAGATCTAAACTCAAAACTAAAACTATGGATACCTAAGTCTTCTTGTAGAGCGCAATCTTCAAGTCGACTCGATCCAAAGCAAGATTCACCGAGCTTGACTCCAATGAGTGCTAGATATCATCTTTGATGCTTAGGCTCTTGAATCAATATGTGAAAGATGTGTGGAAGCTTTCACCAACTAATATCTTGTTAAATATCTGAAACTTAAACATTGCAAGATTATTAGTACACATAACTACATGAGTTAATCATCATCAAAACTAGAGTGGAAGGCCTTTGGGCCAACAATCTCCCCCTTTTTGATGATGACAAAACTCATGGAGTTATATATGCATGGATTAAAGTAAAGCTTCAAAGAAGCTCCCCCTTAACTCATGCATAGGAATAAACAAATAGATATGTAATGTAAGCTCTTAATATCAATTAAACATCAAGTTCTAAAACATGCTCTTGATACAAGTTAAACAAAACAAAGTACGTTTTCAAAACAAACTCTTGATACCAATACCAATTTGCAAAACAAAACTATTGAAGCTCTTGATACCAACAAAACTAATGAGACTCTTGATACCAAAAAAAATGAACATATTAAATGATACCAATTAAACTTTAATAAATCATACCATATCACCTATTCACCCCCCCTCTAGGTGACTTTTCAATTGGTATCAGAGCTAGTGCTCCTGATATTTAGGTTTAACCACCTAGGAGTTAAGATCTTGGTTTGCTAATCTTCATTTGCATTATCATTTGCACACATATTAGTTTGCACTCATGGCTAGCCCTCCTATGTTTGACCATTTTAGACTTGATGCTTGGAAGGTGGACATGACTAGGCATTTAAAAACTCTAGGTGACTTTTCAATTTTTATAATATATTTCTTTAAGTTTTCTTTACCATTGTAGCGCATATTTAATAGCTTGTTAAGATGCGTGCTAGCCTCAACTTTATCTGATTTAGTAAACCGGTAGGCTACTTCAACTATATTTATATACCAATATTATATTCGCCCAATATAGAAACCCTAAAGTCTAGGTCCTCTGTAAGAGAACAGCCTTCCTTTTAGCCGACTGTTCTTTTATAGGATTGGTCTCAAAATTTAAGATATCTATATCGACCATATAATATATGTAATGATCCGACCATAATGACAACCTTCCTTTGGGCCGATTGCCACACGCATGGGCCACACAAATTCACGCATCTGAATTCTTATTCCGCCACCGGACTAGTTGATGTGGGTAATGCAATACGGACCTATAGTGTGACAACCTTCCTTTGGGCTGATTACCACACACCAAGATTCTCCCACTTGCATTATCCACATCAAGAATCTGACACCGTACATAATTTGGCCAGACATAATCTTCCTTTGGGCCGACTATTGTCTGCATGAACTACATAAGCAATTAAATAAGCTCTTTTATAAATTCTTTAACTTGAACATGTATATATCTTTATCAGTGTGTTATTTACTATAGTAAACATCAATATCTATCATGCTAGAACAATAAAATCAATATAATAAATATTGATGAAGCGGAAGTATGCAAGGATATATATATATATATATATATATATATATATATATATATATATATATATATATATATATATATATATATATATATATATATATATATATATATATATATATATATATATATATAAACATGGTAAATATACACTTCAATACCTTTTTTATGTCAACTTACTACTTTTTTTTCATGTCTAATGCCTGTAGTATTGTAGTGCTCGTCAAGAACTTCGATATGGCAATTCACACGCCCAAAACAAAGGTCAGATGAGCCTGCAACGGCTAATTAAAGTTTCTATTAACAATACGGATCTGCAGTGCTTGTCGAGTCTAGATCATACCCGATCTGCAATGGTTAACTTATGAATTTTCTTCTTAATATGTCGGGTTTAATAAACTGAATAAAATTTGATTATTAATGTGAGATTAATTGAGATAGGTCTATTTATTTGATTAGAACTCTACCCCCAAAATATTCTTAATAGAGTAGAATTTTATCTCAATCCTAAAACCCAAATCAATCTCAACAATCCCAATTAAAATTTTATATAAGATTAATTAGGAGTAGATTTTCTTATTAGAGTAAAATTCTATCTCAAAATTTTCTAATCTTAATTAATCTCATAATCCCATTTAATTAAGAAAACCTAAAAAAAATTAACTCTATTTTTTTTTAAAGTTTTGCCATTGTAGCCGCTGGCCCATGGTGGCCGGCAGCTATTGCACACCCGCAAGAGGCGTAGGCTGCATGCAAGCATGAGCCTGCATGTGCACGATGCGTGCATGCACTCTGCGCGTGTACTCACTCTGTGCATGCACTCTACACTCTCTGCAGAGAGCATGCATGCACTCTGCAAACATGCATGCATGAGCATGCTGTTGGCCCAGAGGCCCTTCACTCTAGTTTTGATGATGATTAAATCATGTAATTATAGTTTACTAATAATCTTGTGATATTTAGTTCAGATATTTGATCAAGTTATTAGTATGTGATTAGCTTCGACAAAGGTGTTTTGGAGCTTTCACATGTTGATTCAAAAGTTTGAGCGTCAAGTTTACATCTAGCACTCGGTTGGAGTCAGGCTCGTTTGGATCGTGTTTGAATCAAGTCGACTTGGAGAAGGAGTTCTATAAGAAGACCTCAGTTTGTTTAGTTTAAGATTGTGTTTAGATCATTGTAAAGATTAGATAGTGTTGATATGCTCAAGTTCAAAATACACACACAAGTTTTTAGTTTAAATGTTTTGTTTTAGTTTTCAGTTTAACCGATATTGGATTTCATATCAAAAACATAGATATAAATCTTTATATGTATATTCAATTCTATCTATATACAATATGCTTCAAAGTTGTTTCAATATCATGTTTTTGTATTTATATGAGTTTTGGAGAAAACGGTTTTTCATTTCAAAAATCCTAGTTTTGGAAAATACGAATTTTGGTTTAAGGAAAAATTTCCCGTAATCTGATAATTATGTTAATAAACCATAAAAAGGATAACTTTCACGGGGAATGGGAGGAAGTGATGGATGTCGGTATGATGTCTTGCTTATAGTAATGGAATACTAAAACTGATGATTCGTGTTAGGGGGATTTCAGGCCCTCAGAAGATGTGTGTTAGGGGGATCTCAGGCCCCCAATGGCTGTGTCCCGGCGAACGGGAACTACTATAAGTATGAGCTATCAGTTCTTCACCAGCTTCCAATAATAACCAACCTCAACTTACTTATATATGGATGTATGTGTGTTGAGATGTACGTCAGGACACATACCTAGATATATGGGTCGGATGAGTAATAATAAAATGCCAAGATAATAACTTGTTATGTTGCTCCACAAACTTGGTTATACCACTTGTCTCGCCATAATTGTTTTCATCGAGTTTTACTTCGGATTTCTGGTTTTATGATTATTATACTATACTTGTTCACATCCTACTTTACCACTCGTGTTCTATTCCACCAATCTCCTGCTGTTATCATCTTATATCATACGTATTCCCTACTTCATATCGAATTACTGTCTCTCTACTTGCTCCTGCATGCTGGTACTCACGACACGATTTTCAAAGCATATTTATGACTTGGATTTATCGATACACATGTGCTTATCTCAGCACGCCATCTGGCTTTCGCATCACCACTCGCTGGGGAGTTCTGACTCCTCTAGATCCTCATGTCCAGGTTTTGGAGCTTGGAGCATGTGGATTCTCCCAGTTGCCGATCAGAGTGGTGTAGCTGAAGCGTGAATCCCAGCAGACTGTCTAGAGCCCTATCCTTCCAGGCCCCCCTGCTCAGCTCTAGAGTTTTCCTGTTATGACTCTGAGCCTCTTTTTATATTGTTCATACTTGTACATCTCCTTGCATTCTCGCATTTGCGTCATATTGGTAATGTAATATTATTGTAGTATTTATCACCTCTAGTGATAACTTTTTAATTGTGCTCATGTGTTGGAATGTATAATGCACTACGTGCTTTCGTACTCTGATTCTTGCCTGTACTGATGCTTAGCGTATATACGTGAGGGTATTTCTAACTTGCGTATATACGTCGCAGTAACGTCTCCGTACCCACCGGATCGGGGCGTTACAATACGGCTGCTCACACGCCCAAAACAGAGGTCAGATGAGCCTGCAACGACTAATTGAAGTTTCTATTGACAATGCAGATCTGCAGTGCTTGTCGGGTCTAGATCATACCTGACCCGCAATGGTTACCTTATGGGTTTTCTTCTTAATGGGTCGGGTTTAATAAACTGAATAAAATTTGATTAGTTTAATGTGAGATTGATTGGAATAGGTCTCTTTATTTGATTAGAACTCTACCCAAAATATTCTTAATAGAGAAAAATTTTATCTTAATCCTAAAACCCAAATCAATCTCAACAATCCCAATTAAAATTTTATATAAGATAAATTAGGAGTAGATTTTCTTACTAGAGTAAAATTCTATCTCTAAATTTTCTAATCTCAATTAATCTCATAATCCCATTTAATTAAAAAAAACCCAAAAATAATTAACTCTATTTTTTAAAGTTTTGCCATTGTAGCCGCTGCCCATGGTGGCCGGCAGCTATTGCACACCTGCAAGAGGTGCAGGCCGCACGCATGCAAGCATGCATGCGTGCATGCACTCTGCGCGTGCACTCACTCTGTGCATGCACTATGTGTTCTCTGTAGAGAGCATTCATTTATCCTTTGCCTTTTAAAAAAAATTCTGAAATAATAACACACATATTAAAAAAAATCCAGAAAATATATACATGTAAAATTTCATAAAATCATACCTTTTAAACTTTTAATTCAATATATGAGACACAAATATTTATTGAATCAAGGGAAGAATTATTCATGGTATTTATAGATCGAGATCGAAATTTCTGTAGATCCCGATGATCCGATAAAGAGGTGGCTCTAGTACCAATGTTGGATTTAATAATTGTTCAAATAAGATCTCATATATGAAATAGCCTCTTTACTAAGATCAAAGATAAGGAGAATTTTTAGGTATACCTGATTCCATCATGAAAAGGATGCCGAAGGTTGCACGACCTCGAAAATGCCAGAGTTAAGAGAGAGGATTCTTCTCTCCAGCCACCAAACTCTTTTCTTTATGCTTAGAGGAGATGAAAAAGAGATTACGTCATTGTGATAGAGAGAATACCCTACCCATGATATATATAGCATCAAGAAATCCTAATTCAACTCATCATAGATTTGGGTCCTTAATTGATAGCACAAGTTTTACACGTGTAGATGAGTCCCACATTTTAATTTAAATACACTCATGGTTAAGTGCAATTGAAAACGTGTCTAAACCAAAACCATTTAGGCTTGATCAATTCTTTATTGAGTCAAACAATATAAGTTAAAGTGAGCGGGTGCAAATATCCAATTGACTTGATTATACTCAAATTAAATTAAACTTTAAAACATAATAAGTCTAACATCCTCCTTCCTTAGCCTTAACCCCGAGATACCCCCAACTCACCCCCAAAAGAGCACCCCGAGATAGAAATGTCCGACTGTATAAATAATGCTATTACCTTTCAAATTTTGACTGGTTAGGGACAAATAAACGGATAAATTAAAAAAAAGGGGGAACATTTCTTCTGGACTATTTACTTTTTTAGAAAGGAATTACAATTTACAACCACAATAAATATCCAATTACTTTTTCAAGAGAGAGAGAGGGGAAAAAAAAAAAAAGAAAAGAAAAAATCATCATTGTCAGTGCTTAATTGTTTCCCATTAATTAAATAAAGAGTAAGTAAACCACCGAAACACTGCACATAGATTTCTGCGTCCAGAATGGCCAGCGCGGGGTCTGATTCCCTCTGCCACCTCTGCCGCTGCCACGTTGTACAGTAAATAGTGGGACCCACTCCAGATACCCCCCATCATACCCATCAATTACCATCATCCCCTCATGCCCATCATCATCCTCATCATCATCATCACGGCTCATTTAAATACCCCAGAACACACCTCAACGCAAAACAACTCCCAGAGAGAGAGAGGCCCAGAGACGGCAATGGAGAGCTCTGCTTCAGAAACAGAGTCCCTGTTTCTGCGACAAATAAGCCAGCAGCAGCCTTGAGGAGGAGGAGGAAGAAGAGCAGCCCAAACGAGCAATGGCCGAGAAAGAACAAGGTGGCCCTCGAAGGCTATGTCGAGGCCGCTGACGGCGGCGATAAGGGATCAGAGAGCGGCGGCTCAATCGTCGGGAGAACGACGAGCTTGAACGATGAGGATCTTGAGGATCTCAAGGGGTGCTTGGATTTGGGATTTGGGTTCAGTTACGACGAGATCCCTGAGCTCTGCAACACTCTGCCCGCGCTCAACCTGTGCTATTCGATGAGCCAGAGGTATTTGGACGAGCAGAGGGCGTCGGATGCTAGTTCCAGTGATCAGGATTCTGTCACCTCTGCGACCCCCTCATCTTCTTCTTCGTCTTCTCCGCTGGTTGCAAACTGGAAGATTTCGAGTCCTGGTGAGTTTCTTCCCGAGTTTCTGTTATCTGGGTCTCTTCTTATAATTGATTCAAGGCATTATTTTGAGGAATTGTTTGTTGTGTATACGTGTTGAAATAAGATGTTAGATTAAAGGAAACTGTAAATTTCCAATTTCCCATGAAAGGGTGATTTTTTTTGCATTTGAGATATGGGTTTCCTCCTCATTACAGAAAGCTATGAATAGCTAATTGATTTCTGGTTGTTTGCTTGCTCTCAGGGGATCATCCAGATGAAGTGAAAGCAAGGCTGAAGTATTGGGCGCAGGCCGTGGCATGTACTGTTAGATTATGCAGCTGACAGAGGTTTTGTGCTCTCAATACAAAGAAACAGAAACTGGGTACATTCAAGAAACCAGCTTGCTTTCCTTGCAATTTTGGCCTGTACAATTTTATACCGCGATGAAAGCAAGCAAGCAAATGATGCCCATAAAGAATGAAGAAGGAATGAATGAAACTATTAGATTTTTTTTAAGAGAAAGAAGCAACAGATATGTGGAGGTGGCTGGGGTCTGAGAGACCAAGATTAAATACAGAGCAGAATCAACTGTAAATTTATAGGCTTATGTAAGCTAGTCATCAATTGGCAAGAATTTGTATGAACTTTTTTCATCCTTAAGTTGGGGAGGAAATTGGGGAAGAAATGGGGCTTGAAAATGCTATCAACCTGTCAGAAATTGCTTCACAAGTTCCAGATTGGTTACTAGATTAAGCATTGACATGAGATGAATTGATGAAATAGTTTTTATATGTTTTTTTTTTTTTTTTTTGTCTAGTAACTGTTTGATTAATGTGAAGATTATAGCTCTATTATTAGAACTACTAAACCTGAAAATTCATATCATTTGTGGACAATGGTTAATTTTGAAATCTAGATTCAAATTATTGAAGATCATTGACTCTGGAAATGTATTAGAGTAGTTTCAACACAGAAATATAAAAAACTAAGCTTGGCTACCTCTTACATGCTTCCATCTTTTTGGTTTTTTATTAAATTTGGCTACATGCTGCAAAAGTATTATATGATCAATTTTACCCAGAAGAAGAAGGAAAAAAAAACATACGAGTTTTTATTTGGTCCATAGATTTTATTTCAGGAGTAAAGACCATTGCTTGGTTTTGAACCTGACACTTTTTGTGACCCATTCCCATCTATCTGGCTCTGAACTAGCCATCAGTGGCTGTTCAATCTAGACTTGAAAAACTTATTCTTACTTTATTTTGGTGGAGCCGATGTAGATCTAATAAGAGAAAATTGGATTTGCAACTTGATTTCGAAGAACCGGCTCGAATCAGACCATTGATACCAAGAACGGTGCTCAATTATTGGCAGGTAAGGACCAGACCACACGGGCAGTTGGCAAATGGTTGACCCTCCCCTCCCCGTGATTCACGCTCCGCCTCCTCCTCCTCCTCCTCCTCATCATCGTCGTCGTCGTCGTCGTATTCCCGTAGGCGTTCACGCAAATCACAACCCATAAATAACCATCATGTATGTGTGCGAGTTCTCACCATATGATCCATACTCCATATCATGCCATAGCTGCCAGAAATAATAGACATATGCAGCCACATTTGGTGTAAAGAGTACACTAGAAGGTATCATTGAGGGTGAGCAGAGTTCGGTTATAACTGAAATAACCGACCAAAAAACCGAAACCCGAACTGAACCAAACCGTTCTAATTCGGTCGGGTTTCGGTTTTGTGTTCCAAAACCCGAACCTGACCGAACCGAACCGAATCTCTCACCCTATATATCACATTAGTCAAATTTAATTCAGTGAATCATATAGTTCATAACAAAAACTGGTGAAAACTTATCTCATTACTTATAATATTACCATCTTTTTTATGTTGAACACGTGAAAGCTATGTTAAGTACACCATCACAATTGAGAATAATATTTATTAATATAGTTCTTTTTTTCATTCTTATCATTAAAAGTTAGTAATAATTATATGAGTTTTGATATAAAAGCTCAAATACACTGTAAAAGTTTTAGAATATGAAAATTTCAATTCACATTAAGGTTAGAGTCTTTTTCTTATTTCTAATTTGGGTAATGGATATTTGAGATTAGAATATTAAATGATGATGATATAATAGTGATTAAAAAAATGTAAGAAATGATGGCAATATATTAGCCTAACTGAAAAATCGAACCGAACTGAGTCGGTTCGGTTCGGTTACTAAGTCTAATCGGTTCGGTTCGGTTTTGCAAAAATTAGCAAAAATTGGTATCATGTGTGCATGGAGACTATGCTAATATAAGCCTCTTAGATATACACACACACTTTTCTCAAAGGGCGTGTTTGGATGTAAGGAATCACAGTGAAGTGAGGAAGTGGGAAAGTATAATTGCTCATTTTCCTATCTATCCAAACACCGGAAAAGGAAAATAAGAAAACCCCCATTTCCCTTTTTCATCTCTCTTTTACACAACCATTTTCTCACTTCCAGAGTGCTACAGTTAATTTTGTGGTCATGTAAATCTCATTTATAATAAGTTATAGCATAAAAAGTTAATTTTTTGGTCAAGTAAATCTCACTTGCATTCTAATTACAATCTATTTATTATTTTTCTTAATTAATTTTTATTTTAATATTATTTTGCGGTCAACTTTGTGGTCAACTTTTCCACTTCCACTTTTCATTACCATCCAAACACCGGAAACGACAAAACATTTTCCAAACCACACTTCCCAACAATCATCCAAACACCAGAAAACTTACTACTCATTTCCCTTTTTCCTAAAGGAAATAAATCTTACTTCCTACTTCCTCACTTCACACCAATTCCTTAAATCCAAACAGACGAGAAACTTGGACAATTGGTAGAGTCACGGAACAAATTCAAGATACAACCAAATACTGACCATATCAATATTAGTTTTTCTCTTCTTTCTAGTGTTCCAAGAGTACTCATAAGCTGGTTGGAGTTGGTTTAATCTAGGTCAGTTATTTCTAAAGATTTCGTGGAGGTTTCTGAAAACATTGAGAACCAATATAATTTTTTCACTAATTTGCAAGCTGGACAGGATAATAGGTAGTCATAAAGTTTAATTTACTATATATTGGTACGTATTTATCTCAAAACAGAAGCTGAGATACAGAGCAAAAAACAGGTGTATATGAAGATACACCGATGAGAGTGAGAGAATTTTTTAATTTTCTAAGATTTATTCTCTTATCTTTGCCTTCACTAATGCACTTGCTTAAATCTAGATCACATGAGCACAGAGTTATCGTTTACCAAACTTTTTCTTAATTAGTATGTTTTAACAAGTTTTCTCGTCTTAAAGAGGAATTTTTCTCGTTGTTAACTTGTAGAAATAGCAAGGTCATCCACCTCTAGGAGAACATAGATTACTTTTCATTTAAAATAAAAGTGGATAATTCCATCTGTTTCATTATAGAAAGAGAATGAAATTAACTGTAACCCAGGCATGAAAGGTTTCATATCCAGCTAGTTGGAGATAAAAAGATACACTAATGACAGAAATTGTGTACCTTCTGAAACTGTCAAATTCAATTTGATCACATATGACTCATGCAAAGGCCTTCATGATTAATCCTTATCCTCCTCCAACTAGGACACTAAAAGGGATCTCTAACCAATTACTATCGATGAGTTTTTAATGTTATCACCTGGCCTTTTTACGCCATGTTACTATCAGAAATTAGCTTTCCTCTGCACGAGGAGTGTTATGGTTATTCTTAATGCTATTATCAACTAACTTCCTCGACAAACACTTAACTACTAGCTTATAGGTTCCTTTGCTCTCAAACTATGCTTATCTGTCCGTTAATTAGAGAAACGTACAATTTCTTTTGGCTTTTAAAAGAAGGCTGAGGTGGAGCCAGCAAGAATCCAAAGAGTTCGGACGTGATCAAGTACCTAACTTTTTTGAGTAATATTTTTAGTTTTTTTTCCTAGTAGATCAAGCACCTAACTTACATCATGATATTACAGATTACGCTAAACTAAAACAACTACCATGTGCTTTTTTGCATCTTTAGCAAAATTACCATATATACTCGCTTTAGTAATCTATAAGCTGTCACTGTTCCGTTTGAAATTTTAAAGTGAGTAGAGATTTAAGTAACATGCTACTCTCACCTTGCGTGGCCTAAACTTGAAGGAAGAATACTCGTCATAGTCTACTAAAGTTTTGCTAAAGGTTCAGGTTAGAGTACTTCATGTAATGTATTTCTCATGTGTTTATCTATTGTATGTGCACCTCATATATACACTACATAAATATAGGCCCTAACTTCACACAGACAAGGGAATTTTTTTCACCTCATGGTGAACATGGGATCTAGGGTTCGCTCATTTCTCTCCTCTACTCAACTGCCAACTTCCTCCTCGAGTGAAGCGTTCATCGACTCTCACTACATAAATTTTTCTATTTTTCTTTTCCCTCCCAGATAAAGAAACCATAACTTACCATAGTATATACGGGTTCGGTTCATGTGTGTGAGCCACACACACATACAATAAGAGGGCCAATCACGTATTGACACGTGTATTGATCCTCTTATAATATGTTATGTGTGTGGGCCTCACACACATATTATAAGAGATTATATGAGGTCCAATCCACGTGTCAATGCGTGATTGGCCTTCTTATTGTATGTGTGTGTGACTCACACACATGAACCGAACCCTAGTATATACTGACCCCTCCTTACTATAGGGTGGCTCTATCAGATAATCTTTCTTTTCCCGTACACATCTGGCTATGCAATCTAGCCCTAGAATACCAACTAGATACTAATTACCGGTATTGTAGTGTATTTTTCTCTCATTTCTCCTTCTCATTATATGTGTATGCCATAGTATTTTGCACCATTGTGTGCAGGGCATGACCCTGTTGGTGTGTGGTCCATCAGTGTCCTGTGCCTTACACAGAGACATTGTATGGCATTATTTTCCAAAAAAAATCATTACAATAACTAGACATGAGAACTAAAATGTCACAATTGGATCAATCATGGACCATATATGTTGGGATGAATAGTTAATAAAAGAACAATGTGAACATTGAGTAGATATGTGGTACAGACATCAGCTGAAGATGTAGAATGTTGGATCATATATGAAACTGGCACAAAAGCAGGAGCATGATTGAATGATTGCTTTATGCTGAAGCAAGAAAAAGAAAGTTACAGGGTAAGGTATTCTGTGAAGGCAGCAATTTAGTTCTCATTGGTGGCAAAACATGTGCATTAATATATTTACTGAAGGCAAAAATAGAATTCAAATAAAGGACAAGGACTTAAATTTATGTACTGGTAAAACAAAATTGTGTTCTGGACTAAACTTGGAAAAGAATAATAG
This sequence comes from Agave tequilana, assembly GCA_038442645.1. NCBI lineage: Eukaryota > Viridiplantae > Streptophyta > Magnoliopsida > Asparagales > Asparagaceae > Agave > Agave tequilana. Next base: position 34,263 of record JAVJIF010012760.1, on the reverse strand, counting down.
TTCTTAGATTCAAAAATCGTATTCTAGATCGATAGGAACAGCCTTTCATTATCTTTAAATATTGCATAAACATTAGAGATATGGTTGCATACAACTTGGACTGGGGGCTAATGGCTTCACTTGAAATTAATAGAAACAACTAAACTCTGTCTTATCAAATAAGATATTTTTATCGTTCAACAAACCAAGCAGGAGAAAATAACATTGTACAAAGTCAGCATAATTAAATTAACAAAAGAATCAATGGCTAAACTTCAAGATTATTGCAATTAGGTCCTTCTGCCTCATGCATTCTCTTTTATCAAATAAGACATTTTGATGATTAATACTATTTACAAGATTGTCAGACTAGACAGTTTTACAAGGTCTATATCAAAATCTTCTTTAAAACATAATCAAGTGAGGAAGGTTTTATATGTTATAATCTATAAAAAAAACAACAATAAGAAATAAATTATATACCAGTACATAAGCATGGACTTCACCCTTAACCTAAATCCAACTCCATCCGGCATCCTTCTTCACTCCCGTCTCCTCCATCATCATCCTCACTCTCTCTGCATTGCCCCATTCCCCACGCATAGCATACATATTTGATAGAACATATGCTGCAGAGTCCCCTGGAGACAATTGGAGAACGTTCTCAGCAGCAAGCTTCTGGAGTTCAAGATTTCCATGTAATCCTCAAGACCCTAGTAATGTCTTCCATACCAAAACATTTGGGTCAAATGGCATTTGCTCGATAACACAATGGGTCTCACTTAGCAGTCCAGCTCGACCCATTAGATCAACCATACATGCATAGTGAGAGGAAGATGGCATTACGCCGTAGAGGTCCTTCATAACCTTAAAGTACTCAATTGCTTCACCCACACAACCCATGTGATTACATGCTACCAAAATCGCTACAAATGTTGAATGGTCAGGCACAAACCAGTTTAGCTCCAGCATCTCATCAAACACTTTGATCGCTGTCTGTCCGTGTCCATGATGTGCATAGCCGTGAATTAATGAATTCCATGACATGACATCATGGGTAGTCATGGTATCAAATGCCAGCCTTGCATCATTGAGAAAACCACATTTTCCATACATGTTAACTAAAGCATTGTGCAGAGATCGAAATCACACACCGACTTCAATGCTAGACAGTGGATTTGCCTCCCTTGGTCTAACAGAGTAAGGTTTGCGCAAGAATTTAGTGCGCTACAGATTCCATACTCATTAGCTGTATATCCTTGTTTGTGCATTTCACCGGGCAACCTTATTGATCTTTATTGAAGCCATTCTGGAAATAGCGAGAGAGAGCAACACACCAAGAGGCCACATCACGGTTTATGGTTCTCCCAAAAGCCTTCTCCAACTCCTCAACTCCACCACTTCTGGAGTACATTGTAATTAAAGCATTTGAAATACGATTATCTAACACCAAATTCAGTTTAATTACCAAGCAAATGTAGTTGCTGACCAAATTTGATGGACCTGAGCACATCCCGCATGCCTGGACTGCAGTTGCAAATGTGAACTCATTAGGCTTCATATCCTCAAAAACCATCTTTTGGAACAATTTTGATGCATCCTTCACTTGGTTATTATGGACTAACAAGAGATCATTGAACTCCAAGTAACCACATTCTTATCGTCCAATTTCTCAAAAACCAATTTTGCCTCGTTGACCTCATAACTTCTCGAATATAAATCAATTAAAGCACTATAAGCGTAAACACTCTGGTCAATCATGGTCTTGACCATATAAGCATGGATTTGCTTACCAAGAAGATGCCGACACGCCATAAGAATACTCGTGATTGTATGCTCATTGGGCTCAACCCCATGCTTAACCATCTGATCAAACACTCTAACGGCTGAATCAAACATATTATTCCTAACGAAACCTGAGATCAGAGAAGTGAAACTCACCACATCTACTTCCACCATTCCATCAAAAACATGAATCGCTTCATCCATCATTCCAAATCAAGAATAAAAGTCCATCAAACAAATTCTGATCCTTGTTGAATCACTCTCCAATTCCGATTGAATGATCAATGAAATTAGCTGGTCCACAAATCTCAAAGCTGCCAGGTCAGCACAAGCCTGGGGAGCAGCACTGAATGTGAAATCATTAGGAATCAAATCAGCCTTCATCATCTTAACCAACAGAAAACGCACCCTCGTATCATTGAAGTCCAAGTGACAACTTTTCTCTCAGGCATTTCACCGAATAGCTTGAAGGCATCCCCAACCAAGCCAGATTTCATGAAGGCATCAACCAACATAGATTCAAGAACAACACCCAATTGTGTTCCTTTGTTTTTCCGCTTCGGCATAGAAATTCTTGGCCTGGGAGAGACTCTTGGACACTATGAGTTGTCTCAAATGGTGGGCATGTGTAGTTTGAGTGCTTGGTGGTCTACAAATTGTTTTGGGGAGTTTGTGTGGACAAGTCCCTTGCTTAGTGGCTAAAATGTGCTCTGTTATCAATAATTTTATCTTATTTTGGCTAAAATTGCAGAACATTCCTAAAGCATCAATCCCTTTATGTATAAATAATAATTTGATTTTTTTTTCTATAGATAAATACCTTTTTTATCTATAAAAAAAAAATACATGTGTCTTACTCTTACAGTTCATTTTAGAGTTTGTTACCACACAACAGTACTAGAAATGGAAGAAATTGTCAAAATTATCATTTCTAAATTTAGATAAAACTTTTGTGTAACAATAAATCCTTAACTTTATCTTAAAAAAAAAAAAACCTTGTTGTGTTTGTTTTGCTGCAAATACCATTGCCCCTGCAAGTTGAGTAATGATACAGGCACCCAGCCTTTTGATTAAGGCACCCAGCCTTTCGATATAAGCACTCACTAATATTTAAAAATACTCAAATTACTCCCATCTTTCTTTTTCTTCCTCCTACCAGCCTCCCCCTCCCTCTTCCCCTCGCTGCCCGCCGGACTGGGCCCATCCCTTGCCATCCTCATCCCCCCTTCCGATGTCCCTCTTTCCTGCCCCGGCGATCCCCCCAACACCTCGATCTACTGTTCAATCGGACGTACCGAACAGACATATCGGGATAGGGAGAAAGGAGGCGGAGAGGGAACCGCCGGTGGGGGAGGTGAGAAGCCCTTGTAATTTTCACCATCACTAATGAGTAGTTGCAGTTTGAACTTTTTCACGAGAGTAAATGTGTTCACTCAAAAAATAAATGAACAGTAATTTTTTGGTGAGCGCCTTAATTAAAGGGCACCTATATCCGCACTCCTGCAAGTTGTGCCACTGAAACAGTAGTGCCATAAGTAATGTTGCAAGTATCTGTCAGGCTAGTTGTAAACAATTTTGATGCAAGTGAAGTTACTTGTAAGTGATGATAAAGTGAAGTTACTTGTAAGTGATGATACATGAACAGTAACAAACATCAACACTACCAAAAAATGTTTTTGGCTGAAACATGCAACACAACCACTTACAAGACTTACAGTAGTGCAGTACCTATGGCAGCACATCTCATCACCAAACAATCTGCTTTGTGCAATGAACATGCTTCAGTGATGCACAAGCTATGACCAGACCCATATATTCTACCTACAGAGACAACTTGACCATCAAATCATAAGCATTACAGGCTCAAATCGCGCCGATAACCACCTCAAGCAGCCAACGAAGACTAGCTTGAGAAAGTTGTATTTGAGAAATAATTATTTGCCTAAAATTAATGAAAAATAAAAGATGACATGCTTAAGAAGAATGCTGGTATAAACTTAACATGGCAGCTGCATCTCCATTCCAAGAGTTCCAGGCATCACCAGATTCTGCATCAACAATCAATAACAAATGTCAAGGTGGCCATACAAATATAAATACAACCTTGGAATTTTCAATGGTTCTTCAAAAATCTGAATAAAACTTCCCTCTAAAATTAAAAAGGGGTATAGAGTTGCAGAATCATCGTTCATCTTAAAAACATCCCGTTTACGCAACACCACTGAGTTGTAAACCGCCCACTTGCAACTTGGCTCTTGGGGCTGGATATTTCTTGTGTATAAGAAAGATCATGATCCACTGACTTTGATAGTATCAATACTCAATCACTGTCCCAACTCTCATCAATACTTTTCTTCTTGGATTCTTCCACTGTTCTCCCCTTACTCCGACCATCGCCACTAAATTCTCCTTCACCACTGAACTCAACACCACTATGGTAATTATAGGCATCATCTTTAGACACCTTCCCATGATGATCTTTCTCATCCTCTGATTCCCATAACTCATCACCCTCTGAGCCACCAAATATTTCACCGTCAGATCCACTACTTGCATCGCTCAATCTGCCAACATTTTGCATTCTGAAAGTTCCATCCTTTCTTGGTTTGGTGCTAGCCAATTTAACGCGAACATCTTCTTCATCTAATTCATCACCAGAATCCTCCTCACCTTCTTCCGATGCTTCTGAAATATCATCACCACTGTCCCATTTTCTTATATCCATCGTTCTTTGTTTGTTTCCATGGCCCTTGTAATGGTCCTCTCCAGAGTTGTCACTCCTCCAAGTAGGATTCCTTCCTCTCATCATTCCCATGTCTTCTCTGTTCCAATATCTGATCTTAGAAGCCTCTTCCCTTTCTGCCGCTTCCTCTGCTGCCCACTCCTGATCAGCTGCATCCTCTATCTCTGCAATGAAGCGGTCGAGCTCCTCTTGGTCACTGTCTTCAGGAGATAGGTCAGCTGTTTGGTGATCATCATTCGCTGCCCCCTGCGAACCATCATCAACAGTCGGCTGCCTGTCGCCACGGAAGACATACGGAGTTCCTTGTTTCTCATCAATGGCTCGGAAAAATGTAGAAGCCACTCTCTGGATGCTGGCCATGGCAATTGGGTCCTCTGGGTTGACACCCTTCCGGCGAAGTTGCTGCTCTATTTTTTTGATGTTTAGCTTCTGAGAATCAAGAGCTTGCTCGAATCTCGCTTTGAATAATGCCTACATTTCATGCATGTGCACAGTTTTATATACACAAGAAATCACTTGCGAACAAAGAAATGAAAGTAATGGACTTCAGGTCAAGAAAACAGCTCAAGAGCGTAAGTTTCATGCACGGGTGTGTGCATATATTTACTATATACATTTAATCATTTGCCAAAGAAATGGAAAAGGGATAAAGAAAGGAAAAGGAAAAATAGATAACTACGCTCCAAGGGCTTCACCCAAAAAGTGGGCCGTGGATCATAGTTCGGATGCATGTATAAATACATATGTACACATACATATTTATATGTATGCATACATGAGAGTTTGCTTTGTGTGTGTGCGCGCACGCGCGTGTTGAAAATCAAGTCAGGATCTATAGAAAGAAAACAATTAAATAAAAACATGTAACGCTCAGACTTCCCATCATTATTTGTCACACAAATTATCTGATGAGTAATGATTTTTGAAACCCCAGGTATAAGGAGAGAGATTCTCTCCTTACCCTAACCTCTTCCACACACACACACACACACGCACGCACGCACGCACGCGCACACACACACCCGCGTGCACGCACCCAGAAACACACACCAAACCCACAGAAAAGGGGGAAATAATAAGAAAAAAAATCGAGAGAGAGAGAGTCTGCGGATCCAAGGGGAGAGAAATTCTCTCCTCAACACCCAACCCCCCACTTGAGTCTATGACCGAATATCAGTACTCTTAATTGTAGTTATGGAAAGAAGGCTCGAGGGAAGGGTCTAAAAGAAGAGTTATATAGAGAAGCTTCCAGTTACAAGATGCAGAGAGTCAAATTAGAAAGACAATGGACAATGATATGATAAACAAGTTTCAAAGTTTATATTAAATGTCTAAACCAACTGCTAGTTCAAACAGTTAAACACCAGAAATGCAATGGATATATTGAGGGTTCGGCAGGCATTGGTGCTGTAAATTTGTTGTATTCCAAATTTCCAATGGACACCAAGGTTATACTGAGGCTAAAAATAAATCTGATCAAAATAGTTTGGGGCAAGGCATGCAAAGTCTCTAATATTTTTGCAAAAAGTTTGACAGTAAAAAAGCTCAAAAGATCTTCACATGAGTCCATGATTGGAAAATCCTTGAATTAAACTAATCAATGGAGATAGTAAAAATACCATACTACAAAATAAAGTGGTACAGTGAAGAATTGTCTCCTGGGCCTGGACTTGTGATTAGATCTATGGCCTTAGTTTGGAATAAACCATAAATTCTGGTACGTGCCGAAGGAAAAGAAACAAAAATGTAAAGGAATAAGAAAAAAATTATATCATGTATGATTGAGGATGCCATAACCTTCTGTTTCACTGACCCAAATTGCTCCTCAGATGAAAGCTTATTGTTAAAAGAATTTTACTTCATAGGCTGAAAGAGCAAGGCAAGATTGAAGCTGAAATAATACATGAAGGCCAAACTTTCCAAACTCACAGAAACAAGAGGTCCCACCATATAGAGAACCAAAAATGGAAATCTTAAAAGTTATATAATGGCTATGTATTACTCAGTTATGGAAAAGGATAAATCTAAACAAGAAAAGTTCAAGGCTGCAATATGGAAGCTCAGGTTACCCAAATGATAAGGCATATAACCCAGTTTTTGCATGACAATGTATAACAACCAAAGATCTCAAATGTTGGGCAGATCTGGAAGGAGGGAGGGCATAAGATGGAAAATCAATTATTTTTAGAAGGCCAGGTCAAAGTAGCTTGAAGAAAGTCACCGTAACTTGGCACGAAAAATGGAATCAGAGAGTGTGTATGTCTTTGTACGACATGTAATGTATATCAGTGTGTACAGGAATCAGGAAGACAATGTGTCAATATTGTAAATTCTGAAATAACTAGGGCAACTACATAGAAAGGGCAGAACCAATTAAAGACACAAAACAGAACTTATATATAGCACGGGCACTTCTATCATAAAGCCATGTCATGATGGACATGTGTCTGAGGGAACATGTTGTATCATGTTGGGTCAGTGTTGTCTTGTCCGTGATCACAAAGACTGTCTTGTGAAAATTAACTACAATATCATGTTTGCATATGATAAATATTACCATTACAAATTTGAGTTAACAAATTAGAATAACGTTAAATAGATAACAGGTCATTGCAATTTCATCTCCATCATCCTCCAATAAAGAAGGAATTTTTTCCCCTCTTTCAGAAACTGCAAAGAAGGTTATTTCTAAGTTAATACATTATAAGTTTATTTTCTAAGAGTAAACATGTGTGCCTCTTTCTTTCCCGAGGGGGAGGAAATTCCTCTTTTTAGTGGCACTCCTCAAGCATTAAACCTATGACCGCTTCTGTTCATAGTCAACTACCTACCAACTTGTCACCAGCAAATTGGTAGCATTCTAAGTATATTATATCTTACTTAAAGTATTGTTCAAGTATTTGTTCTAAAATATTATTGTTAACATGAAATCTGAAAGATAACCTTATCTGTCATGTACAATGCAAGTGAAAGATGTTTAACAAATGAGAAAAAATTTGGTTCAACAGGTGTTCAAAATTAAACCATTGAGAAGTCTCTAGTAGATCCCAAGAAGTGTGATCTCAAGTACATGTCTAAAACCAACGCAGTTTCATGATTGAATTCGCAACCATATGCTTTTACAAAGGAAGTATATCTTTTGTCCACTAGTTACAGTTTATACATTGCAGATATATATTTGCAGATATTTGAAGAATAAGAATTAATTTGCCAATCAGAAACCTTACGGAGTACTCGTAATAAGCATACACATCAGACTGAAAAGTGGGAACATCAAGGCAATACAAAGAATTAAAAGGAGAATATACCATAATCAGAAATGAGATTTCAGTGGTTCAGGTAATTAAACGATAAAGGCACTTCATTTGTATAAATAAAGAAAAATATTGATGAACTCTAGAAACTCCGGTATGGGTAAATTGAACCTTATTGGAGTGATGGGATGCGTACAGAATTTATAGAAATTCAAAGAATCTAATATGTAGAAAAGTTTCTCAAACAAAAAAGGGGAAAATATTAGATTAACAATAGAGACGCCAGTATGGGTTCACTGAACCTTATAGGATCCATAGGATGCATAAAGAACTGTTTTAGTTTAAGGAATCCGTATATGAGTAATGTCCCCCACCCAAAAAGAAAAAGAAAAAACAGAAAGGAGAGAAAAAAAAGAAGAATAAGAAAGAAGGATGTGAAAAGTTGCAGAAATGAAATTAATGATTACTTACATATTTGGAGTATAACATGGACAGAGAACTCATTAATGAAAGGATCTTTCACTGACACTAACAGAAAATGTCATAAAAGATATCATTTTTTAAACATGACTGCAATTCCTAATTTATATTGGAATCAAGTAAGATGCAATCTCAGTCCTAATTATCATTTCTTCTAACGAATAATGTAAAAGAGGTTGTAATGAATAAAGAAAAAGAGTTATACACACCTTCCTTTTAGTAAGAGTATTGATAGGGATCAGATTCTTTGGCTGCCGATAGTTCCTTCCACGAAACATAATAATTGTTTTCACATTATGTATATTTATCACAATTCCACCGCTTAACCTAGCTAGCATAGTTGCCATCTCCTTAATTTTTTCCTTTGGGAAGTTATCACAACAAACTTGCACTGTTTCATGAAATTTCCAGTGAAGATGCATATTTTGGACAACCCCTCCAAACACTCCACGAATTCCAACAGGCACATAGTTTCTATTTCTGAAGCCAATTTTCTTGAATGCCTGAAGCTGTTCAGGTGTTAGTAGCTCAGGGTCATGACGCGGTGCTGGAAGCTCCGGCAACTCATACTTTTTAAGTTTTTGAAGAAGCAAAGCCACCTTTTTCTTTGCCTGCAGGCGAACAAATTACATGAAATACGTAGAATCAGTAAATATAAATACAGAGAGCCAATATTAATAACACATAGCACAACCATTTCAATATAAATAACCTAGTAATACTCCTTTTTCCTGAAATGGCAGAACATTCAAATGTGACTGACCTCACTTCTATAAGACACAATGTCGTGGAAGAGAATGCCACCATTTTTTCATAAAAGACAGTTAATAGTAAAGATGAATTGCATCATTAAATTCGTCCAGATAAAATCATTTGTCTACTATGTGAATTTGCTTGCGGAAACCCATCACAGAAGGTAATATTCATATAGGACATGCACTAACTTTGTTGTGTTAGAATGTCTATATAAAAAGAGGGAGAATTCAGTAGAACTAAGCATAAGAAAATTAAAAAGAGGTAGAAGAATATCATAATAGTTTTCCATCTTGTTATATCCTGCCCAGAAAAAAAATGAAACAAATTAGCACTGTACTAACAATGAAAACAGGAGAATAATAAATTTATCTTGAACAGTACACTTCTATAAGTAAGTTGTTTCCATGTCGGGTAAATACTTCTGGGCACTCTTCAGGCATGTGTGTCAAGAACACTTGGCAAACATGTATAAAATTTCACAATATATTAAAATTTGGACACTTCCTAGAAATTCACCAATTCACTAAAATACTTTCAACTTTTCTGGACATTTCATTCCATAAACAATTGCGCGCTTTTCTTTCACCATCAAAATGACAACTTTCATTGGCACACATACCAAAGATGTTTTTTTATAAAAATAGAAATTTTTTTAGTAATTAAGATATTTATTAGTATCTTGCATAGTTTTAGAAGTTTCTTTTGCACATTCCTCAAATTTCATTCATGTTCTCTCTCTCTCTCTCTCTCTCTCTCTCTCTCTCTCTCTCTCTCTCTCTCTCACATACACACACACACAATTTTAAAAAAAAAATTCTTCACTAGTTACCCTCTATACCATAACAGAGGCTTTTCAAATTGCCAATTCTCAACATTTTTGCCCTTTAGATTTGCGAGTGGTAAAAAGCTACATGATTAAAACAAATACCATATAAATGATAACACTAACAGGTAAAAAGAACATCACTCAGTTAGTAGTAGCGTTTAGTCCCATATTGGTTGACTGTATCTTGTGATTATCTATATAATAAAATAAGAAGAGAGAGCTAGATTAATAACTCTCTAAATTCTCCTAATACCAATTTGTACATGGTATCAGAGCCATGATCTTTGAATTAACCCTAGATTAACCTAAATCAACCTTAATCCCTCTTCTTCCTCCTCGCAATCATCCCCAAATCTCCATCTCTACTGCAATCTCGCCGCCTTCGCCTTCAGATCTTGACATCAACTTCAACCACAACCTCGCTATCGACCCTCAATCCCAACTAGGAGAACGACTCTGACCATGACCTCATCTTCAAATATCATCTCCCGACCATGAACCCAATTTTGATGATGACCTCGCCTTTGTCCTCGCACTCCGACCACGATCTCATCTTCATATCTCAACTCCGACCACGACCTCGTCTCTCAACAATGAACCCAGATCCGACGACGACCTTGCCTTTGTCCTTGCATCCGGACCACGAGATCGACTTCAATAGTAGATCCCGACCATTGTTTCCTCAGAAAATTAAGCGTGCAAAATCTTTATTTGATTGTAAAGAAAATTACAGCGGATCAATAATCTGATTACAAAAGAGAAGAGAATGGTTGAATCTCCCCTTTCTTTAGTGACAGGTTCTTGATGCAGCAGTGGAGAGTGATTCTTGTTCTCCGTTGATGAGCTGAATCGGAAGCTTGATCTTCAAATCTTCTTGCTCTCGTTGGAAGCACACTGGTCAGGTATGAAACCTTAATCAGTGGCTAAAATCTCAAAGAGATTAGAAACTTAACTTGAACTTAACAAGTTTGTAGAGTTTTCTCCTCTATCACAATGTGTGTTCAGGAGCCTTATGCTTAGCTTCATCCTTCTGTGATTATCCAGCTTCAAGCATAAAACGTCAAGTGTGCTTTTTTGGGATTCTCCTCCTCTAGCACTTGGCTTCTTGGTTCCGCCTCTCTTAGCCCCTGCTTTCATAGCTATTTATAGAGGTTTTCAAGGGGATAAATGCCCCTTAAATCTCTCTATAATGGGGATTTATGCCTCATTATGTGGGGAGAAAGTGGATACGATCGAGATTTATGCCCCATTATGGAGAGAAAGTGGGTATTGATTAACCCAGTAACTGTTATATGTTACATCAGAAACGCGAGTCTTGTTGGAAGCGGACCTATGCGGACCTTGCGTTTTGATATTGAAACACCAACCTGAGGTTCACGTATTGAAGAGCAACACGACCATCGCGTTTGGCACATAACTCGACCTCCGCGTCACGTTTGTTGAGGTGTGACATCTACGTTTGAGTTGAACGCGACCCTCACGTTGGGAACGAGGTCCACGTCTGAGTTTTGAAAATGCGACCTTTGTGTTTGACAAAGGACGTGAGGTCTGCGATTGAGTTGAAAGGTGATCCTCGCGTTTGGCATGAGGTCTACGTCTGAGGCTTAGCCTTCAATAATTTTTAGACAGCCTACAGAAAAATTTTCGAAACTCCGTAGTTGAGTAGGACGGATTTCAAAATACTTTGGACTTTATGTTGTCTTATACTTTCGTAATTAGACTGGCAATCTTTTGAAATGCTCTGAGCTTGATCTTGTCTGGATTCTAGTCTTCGTGATTGTACTGTTGAACTGCTTGAAGTCTCCAGGAAAGATCGTAAGTACCCAGAAATCAGTAAGAAACTTTTCTAGCTTTGACTTGCTTATTGGTGTACTGTTGAGTTGTTGACCTTTCTACTAGTTCACTGTTAAACTGTTTGCAGAAGTCATATCTCAATCAGCAAGTTTGCTTGAAAGTCAAACAGATCAAAGCGATGAGTTTTAATTGCCAAAGGTAATATTTAACTTAGTAATTGAAATTTGGACAACTTCACTAGGGAAGCTGAATAGGAGAGGAAGTTACTGTCAGATGTGTGATGTTAACTTGACAGGGACTTGTTTTGGTGCTAGAGGTAACAATTAACTTAGTACTAAAAGGTTTCATTTTCACTAAGAAAATCGAGGAGATAACTGTTAGACAGTATTCTAAATATCCCCGATATAACCCCGATATTGCGCCGATATTGCGTTTACGGCACCTAGCCGCAATGATTTGGCATATCCAAACCGATATAGCGATTTTCACCCAAAATCGCCGATAAATCGGCATAGACCCGATATATCGGCCGCAATTTCGGCGATTTTGGACCCGATATAGCGTTTTACACTCAATTTCTAGGTTAGGTATTCGGGTAATTCGAGCGATGTGACAATGTGACATTTGTGAAGATTCTTCACTTGGATAGTGATTATGCATTTATAAGCTTAATGCAAGTTATCGAGTTAAGTATATCTTAAACATATAAGTATGATGTTTTATATAGCTTTATATAATTTATGCATATATTGTCTTATTAAGATGCAATTTAAGACAAGAAGATATGTATATTTACAGTAAGATTTTGACATCCGATTTTTGAAAATATCCCCGATATGTCCCCGATATATCCCCATCCCGATAAATTTTCCCGGCCGATGTAGCCACTGTGGCCGCCATTTAGAACACTGCTGTTAGAGGTGTGATGCTTAACATAACAAGAATGTGTACTAGAGGTATAATGTTAACTTAGCATCTGAGAAAATTGAGGAGATAACTGTTAGAGGTGTGATGTTAACATAACATGGATGTGTGCTAGAGGTATTTAATTAACTTAACACTAGAAGGTCTCGTTTTCTTTAAGAAAATCGAGACGATCATTGTCATAGGTGTAATGTTAACTTAATAGTGAGATGAATTTGTGATTTGAGCAAATTTAATTGTCAGAGGTGTGATGTTAACTTGACGAGAATTTGTCTTGCGATCTGAGTAAGTTTGGTCAGAGGTGTATATTAACTTGATAGAGATTTATCTTGCGATTTGAGCAAGTTTGGTGGACTCGTTATTCTATTGAAGAGAATTAACAAATAGAAGCATTGTTTTAAATATCGGCCGATATACCGGTATATCGGCCGAGATATCGGTATTTTATACAAAACGATATGATAAGTGCAAAAATTTATCGGATATCGTTTTGAACCGATATTGGCCGATATATCGCCACGTGGCCGATATATCGGCCGATATCCGAGATGAAATATCTGATATATCGGCCCTTATAGTTACTTATTTGGATAATAATTATTATTTTTTGCTCGAGAGATTGTTTTATTTTATTCTATGTTCATTATGGTATTTCAATGGTGTTTTTATATGATGTTTGGATAATAACTTATTTCTTTTAATAATGTCTTATATGTATTTACTATTGATATATCAACCGGTATTTAGTACCATATCGCGAGATACCACCCGGTATCCGGTATCCGGTACATAATTTTGCCGACCGGTATATCGCCGATATCCGATATTTAAAACACTGAATAGAAGTTATACTCGCTGGGGATACATTGAAGTTTTACTATCAGAGGTGTAATGTTAACTTGATAGGGTTGTGTGCTAGAGATAACAGTTGACTTAACACCAAAAGGTCTCATTTTCACAGAGAAAATCGAGGAGATCACGGTTATAGGTGTAACGTTAGCTTAACAGTGAGATGAGTGCTAAAGGTGTAGTGTTAACTTAGCACTGAATAGGAATTACTGTTAGATATGGTATTAACTTAACAGTGATTTGTCTTGCGATTTGAGCAAGTTTGGTTAGAGGTGTGATCTTAACTTGACCGGGATTTGTCTTACGATTTGAGCAAATTTGGTGGACCTGTCATTTATTGAAGAGAATTGACAAGTAAAAGTTATACCCGTTGGGGATATTGAAATTTTACTGTCAGATGTGTAATGTTAATGTAACATGTTTGATCTGTAATCATTTCATTAGAAAAATGAATAAAGCTTTTCGAGGTCCTACCATGGAAGGGAATTGGTAAGAATTTTAGGGCCTGTTTGGTTAAGGATGGAAGTAAGGAAGTGAGGAAATGGTAATAGTTCCCATTGGAACTTGGGAATTGGTTAGTAAGTTTTCCTGTGTTTGGATGTTGTTGGGAAGTGTGATTTAAAAAATGTTAGGTCTTTTCCGGTGTTTGGATGGTAATGTAGAAGTGAAAGTGGAAAAGTTAATCATAAAGTTGACCGCAAAATAATATTAAAATAAAAATTAATTAAGAAAAATAAAAAATGGACTGTAATTAGAATGCAAGTGAGATTTACATGATCAAAAAATTAACTATTTTGTGCTACAACTTATTACAAATGCGATTTACATGACCACAAAATTAACTGTAGCACTCTGAAAGTGAGAAAATGATTGTGTAAAAGAGAAAGGAGAAAAGGAAAAGGGGTTTTCTTATTTTCCTTTTTCGGTGTTTGGATAGATAGAGAAGTGAGCAATTATACTTCCCCATTTCCTTACTTCCGCCCACTTCCTTGCAACCAAACAAGCCCTTAGAGGGATTGGTGAGATCAAATCCCTTAGGATTTTTAGCAAACCTTCAGCTATCAACGAATTTAGTGTCTTTACCAACTATCGTTTGAGTTGGGTTAGCTATGCTATTTCTCTCATCATGATAAGTTGTCGAGGATTTTATATTGGACTTAAAAACCAATGTATTCCTTTATCTTTTAGCCATCGGAGGCGTTGGATTGTTATTCCATAAACAACTTTTAAAATCTTGCTTGGGACTAAAGAAGTATAAACTCCATGAGAAATTTAAGAAAAATTGGCTTCTACATAAGTACTTATTTGATCAGAGGTGTGGTGTTAACTTGATCAAGGATAGTACTTTTTTGTTTGTAATAGTACATGATGTACTTCCAGGGATTTTTTATTCCATGGGAATGACAAGCACAGATAGTCTTTGACATTATATTGATGGAATGATTTAGACTATTCAGAGGTAATTGTTGAACGTGACAGTCATAGAAGTCGGATCACCCCATGCCCAATAGATTCAATGCTACATGCTCTTGTAATCTTCCCAGCTTACTTTTGCAACTATGTCTTTTGCTCATTCGCCTTGTAAAACTAGTTTCTTTCAGGTGCGACTTTGAGTTACTCCTATTTGAGCTAGAAGTGTAGTTTGCAAGTTGTGACGACAAGTCTCTACTAGAATAAACTGTGTCATGTCACTTGGACATCGGAGCGTCATACTCTGAAATCTCTCCACAAATGCTTTGATTGACTCCCTTTTCTTTTATTTTATAGCAAGGAAAGTTGGCATGGATACTTCGATGTTATCTTCGAAGAATCACGCCAGGAAGAGCTTCTAAAGATCGACCCATTTCTTGCTAGAGTCGGCAGGTAGCTTCATGAACCATTCAAAGGCAACCCCCTTGAGGGTCCCGATGAATAAACGAGCCATGAAGGCATCGTTTGATACTACATTCCCTCTTTGAGATTTGAAGTAGTATATGTGTTATTTCGGCGAACCTTTGCCTTCGAAGGCGTGCAGATTCGGTGCCTTGAACCTGAGATGATAGGGAATTGAATCCCACTCGATCAGGTATGGTCTGACCACCACTTCTTGAAGATTGCTTTGGTTTGAGATAACCTCCAGGCGTTTCTCAAGCTCGTTCATCTCCTTGACATGATTATCTTCTAAATTCTCTGGTTCTTTAAAAGAAGACTAAGAATTTTCAATTCTAAAGTTGTTCTCATTGCCATCAGAGTGCTCAGAGGTAGAGTTTTCATCCTCCTCTTTACTCTTGCTTTTGCGGGAAGAAGCTTTAGTCTTCGAACTTTTCGCCTTCTTCGACTTTTTAAGCAAAAGAGATATCTTCTTGAGATCGTTGATAGAATCTTGTTGGGCTTGAAGCATCTCGTGTTACAAAACTCCTCTTTCTTACCAAGTAGTTTCTCATATGCGCTGCAGGGGTATCTGAAGAACTCGCCTCGAACCCATGGGGGTGAGAACTTCCCAGTTCACATTTGAACTTGACCTCTTAGGGCTGAACGTGACCACACGTTTCTGAAGTGAAACGCGGAGGTCGCGTTCTGGCGCATCCTCCTGCTGAACGCGGGTCTCACGTTTTATAAGTGAAGCGCGAAGGTCGCGTTTTGACATTGTCTGTTGCTGAACGCGATTCTCGCATTTTAGAATTGAAACACGAAGGTTGCATTCTGGCACGGCCTTAGGCTGAACGCGGATCTCGCGAAGTGGGACGTCGTCCTCGCGTTGTGGCACAACTTGAGGCTGAACGCGAATTTCACATTTTGGCGCTAATATGCGCAGCTCATGAACGCGAGCATCGCGTTTTGTTGCAGAAACGTGGGACTGAACGCGAGCTTCGCGTTTAGTGCCAACTATCTTCAGCCTCTTTTTGCTGATGTTGAGCTTGACGTCTTCGTCGTCAATCAGCAATGTTTGGCTCACAAGAGTTGTTGCGAGCTCCCTACAAACTGAGTTTGCTGAGCCTCGAAATGAGTTTGGCTGCAAGATTGGCCGCCATTGTGTTGGATGTGAACTAAGACACTGGCCTTGCGGGTCTCTTGAGAGACATTGACGCAAGCCCATATTGGCTCCACGAGAGATTGTCAGATTCTCAAGAGAGGTTGAGCCACTTGCTTTGTCATATGAGCTTCTCTTTGAGAAGTCTCTGAAGAGACTTAAGAGAGGGTCTCGCTTAAGACTTTGGGGCTAATAGAGCCCAAGGAGAGAAGCTCTTCAAACTTCTCTTAGTTAAACTTGGCAACGAGTGATTCGGCCGCCGATCCGAGAAGCTGGAGGTCGGCTTGCGCTACAGCCTTCTCATCAGTAGGGAAAACATTACCTAGAGGAATCACCATCTTTTGTTTCCTCAAAAATTGAAAGCGTGTAAAATCATTATTTGATTGTAAAGAAAATTATAATGGATCAATAATCTAATTACAAAAGAGAAGAGTAGTTGATTCTCCCTCTTTTTTAGTGTTGAGTTCTTGATGTAGCGGTTGAGAGTGATTCTTCTTCTCCGTTGACGAGTCGAATCAGAAGCTTGATCTTCAAATCTTCTTGCTCTCATTGGAAATGCACTGGCCAGGTATGAAATCTTAATCAGTGGCTAAAATTTCAAAGAGATTAGAAACTCAACTTGAACTAAGCAAGTTTGTAGAGTTTTCTCCTTTAACACAATGTGTGTTCAGCAGCTTATGTTTAATTTCAGCCTTCTGTGATTATCCAGCTTTAAGCATCAAGCGTCAAGTGTGCATTTTTGGAGATTCTCCTCTCGCCCTTGACTTTTTGGGTTCCGCCCCCTTAGCCCCTAGCTTTCATAGCTATTTATAAGGGTTTTCAAGAGGATAACTGCCCTCTTAAATCACTCTATAATGAGAATTTATGCCTATTGCTCCATAATGGGAATTTATGTCCCATTATGTGGAGAGAAAGTGGATATTGATTGCTCCATAATGGGAATTTGTCCCATTATGTGGAGAGAAAGTGGGTATTGATTGACCCAGTAACTGCTGTCTGTTACATCACTAGAAACGAGGGTCTCGTTAGACGCGGACCTTGCCGGACCTTGCGTTTTGATGTTCTACCCTAACGTCCGTGCATTGAAGAGCAGCACGACCATCGCGTTTGGCACAAAATGCAACCTTCATGTCGCGTTTGTTGAGGTGCGACATCCACGTCTGAGTTAAAACGCGACTCTCGCGTTGAGAACGACGTCCGCGTCTGAGTTTTGGAAATGCGACCTCCGCGTTTGACAAAGAACGTGAGATCCGTGTTTGAGTTGAAAGGCGACCCTCGCGTTTGGCATGAGACCTACGTCTGAGGCTTAGTCTTCAGTAATTTCTAGACAACCTACAACCACGACTTTGGCTTTGCCCTCCAACCACAACCTCGTCTTCCGACCACGACTTTGGCCATGACATGCTTTCTCCTCTTTCCTAAAATTATAAATTCCTAAAAAATAGTCAAAACAAAATAGAGACTGTTAAAAGAAAATCCTTGTGGTTGTTCTTACTTTTGTTTTGGGATGAGCAGTTAAAACCCATGGTTATTTTGGCTTGAAGTTTGATTTTAGTTCGGATTTCTGATTTGAGCATCTTTGTAATTTTCAAAGTTTTTTTAATTGTTTCTCGAAGGTTTTTGTTTCTATAAGATTTTTGAGTGATGACTGAGTCTAAAGAAGAGATAAAGCTAATAATTTCTAAGTTTGTATTTGAGAAAATCACTGATAAAAAGTTGAATGGTGATAACTTTTTCTAGTAGAAACATATTGTTGAGATCCATGTTACTGGAGAGCCAAGGATCACCATGTGCCTGACGATCCCCCGATCCAAACATACAGACTTGAAGGCAGAACGATGCACTTCTTCTAAAACAGATCTTTAACAGCATGGAGCCACGTGTTCACGATCTGGTTCTATATTGCAGGAATGTAAAGGACTTGTGAACATATTTGGACATGTTGTATTCAAGGGGCAGCAACTTGAGTCGAGCTAATGATGTCATTCAGGAGCTATTTAGGAGTAAACTAAAAAGTCGAACATTGGCGCAGTTCTATGCCGACTTCAACAAACTTTTCGAGAAGGTCAAGGAGATTTTTCTTTAGCTGATATGAAGAAGATGCATGAAAGGTAGAATAAGTTGATGGTTCACGTCTTCTTAGAAGCACTGCAACCAGAATTCTTGAGGGCTCGCCCAAATGTGATTGACAACTCTACTGTCAAGTCAATGTCAGGATACCTACTACTTCTTCAATGAAGTTGTTACTTCAAAGTCACAGAATCCAGCCAGCGTGAAAATCAAGATCGTTCTGCTCCTACGTTCCAAGGCAAATCAGCAAGAAGTAAAGGCCATGGGAGTGCTTTTGGAGGTAGAGGTCGTTGAAGAGGCCACGATGGTGGTCGTTTAGGAGGATGAGAGGTGATCTACTGTCATTATTGCAAGGAGCAAGGTCACACCAAGTACAATTGTCCATTATTGCAAGAGAAATAGCAGTAGCCATTTCGATCTACTCATGCAGGCATAGCTCAGGAGCAACCTGATAGTAAGAGTTCCATCGATGAGAGAGCAGATGAAGAAACAGTTGTATCAAATGTTCCAACAGTTTTAGGCATCATCCACTTTATCTTCTTCCATAACCACTTTGACCCGAACAAGTAATTTCACTGCTTTTTTAATTCATTTAGTTCTCCCACTTGGATTATAGATTCAGGGGCTTTTGATCACATTACTGGAACAAAGGTATTCTATCATCACTTGATTCTATGTGCTCATTTCCCTCTGTTACACTAGCAAACGATTCAGCTTCTTTTGTTCGAGGCATAGAAATTGTTAATGTAACACCTTCTTTATCTCTATCATCTGTGCTTTATGTTTTGAGTTTTCCTTTCAATTTGTTATTAGTTAGTAGGATTAGTAGAGGATTAAATTGTTCAGTAAACTTCTATCCTACATTTTGTGAATTTCAGATAGTTGGAACAAAGAAGATGATTAGCATCGGGTATAAGAAAGACAAATCGTACTATCTGAACTGTCTCTAAACCAATGGCGTACTACAATTCTGTTTCACTCTTTGATCATCATTGTCAGTTAAGGCATCCCTCTCAATCGATTTTAAAGTGTTGGTTCTTAAGTCTAGTCAAACTGAATCTTTAGAATGTGAGTCTTGTCAACTAGAAAAGCATCATCGAATTTCTTCCCTAGTAGAGTAAATAAAAGGATTAATCACCTCTTTGATTTGGTTCATTCAGATGTATGGGTCCATGTTCAATAAAATTCAAACTTGATTTCATTACTTTCGTGGATGATTACTCGCGTGTTATTTGCCTTCATCTCATGAAGTCTCGTCCTGAGATCTTTTCTATATTTAAATGTTTTTATTTTCAGATTAAAACTCAATTTAACACTTCTATGAAAACCTTAACATCTAATAATGCAAAGGAATATTTTAGTTTATTTTTCACCAATTTTATGATTGAGCATGACATTATTCATCAAACTTCCTGTGGATATACTCCTAAATGGTATAGCTGAACGTAAAAACCGTCATTTGCTCGAGACTACTCGCGCTTTGCTTATTCATAGGAAAATTTCTAAATATTTTAGAATTGATTTAGTTCTTACAGCATGTTATTTAATTAACCAAATTTCTTCTTCTGTTTTGTAAAATCAAATCCCATATTCCATATTATATCCCCAAAATGATTTGTTTCTGTTTCATCAAAGATTTTTAGGTGTGTATTTTGTTCAGAACAATGATCCTCATTAAAAAAAATTGGATTCTCGTGCTTTCAAATATATTTTTCTTGGGTATCCTCGAACACATAAAGGATATCGGTGTCATTGTTCTTCACTTGATCGTTTTCTTATTTGTGCTGGTGTCATATTTTTTTTAGTCTAAATCCAGGTTTGATAGTGAGCCTCCTCTTTTAGAGTCTGAGAGCGAGAATATGTTTTAACTTATTCAGGATTCACCAGTTGAGCACACTCCATCATTGATTGATATAAATTTGGATATATTGCCACATATACATGGAGAACCAACCAGAATACTCACAAGACATATTTTTACTATACATGTGCCAACATCCTCTACTATTCCAATTTCTAGATCACAAACTAGTGAGAATATATTGCATTACCCTCTAGTGATACTATTGATTCTGACCATTATCTCTAATGATGGTGTTTCTATTGCCTTTTGTAAAGGTAAACACTTGCACACCTCATCATATCTCTCATTTTATATCTTAGTCACACTTATCTCCCTTCTTTTATGCCTTTATTTCTTTTATAAATTCATACTATGTTCCCAAGCCTGTGTCAGAAGCCCTAGCTATCCCAGGTTAGAGGGACGCTATAAAGGAAAAATAATGGCTCTAGAATAGATGAAACCTAGGATGCTGAAGGAAAGAAAGCATTTACAACTGTGAAGCTGAATCCAAATGGCTCCTTGGCTCATTTGGAGACTCGTTTGGTTGCCAAAGGGTATTCTCAGGTGTATATCAGGACAACTTATAAGTTGCAAAGCTTACATCTGTGATGATTCTTATTTCTTTCGTTGTCACTTACCACTAGCCTCTTCATCAGTTATATATTAAGAGAATGCTTTTCTCAATGATGTTCTTAACGAGGAGGTTTAGACGGAGCAACCACTTTGTTTTGTTGATCAGGGGGAGTTGGGGAAGGTGTGCAGGCTAAAGAAATTGTAGAATTGAAACAGTCATTGAGCTTGGTTTGGACGATCCTCCATTTTTGGGATTTTGGTCTTTGTCACTCTCAAATCACTTTGTGTTTGTGTTCTGGCGACAACATCTAGGTAAGATTTTATTCCTTTAGTATATATGGGTGATATCATTATCACAGGTGATAATGCGCACGAAATTGCGAATCTAAAATGCTACTTGCAGAAGCATTTTTAGACGAAAGACCTTGGATCTCTGTGATACTTCTTATACATTGAAGTAGTTAGGTCCAAGAGAGGAATTGCTCTTTCTCAGAAAAAGTATGTACTTAATATGCTATCTGAAGCACATTTGCTGGGGTGCAGGCTGCTGATGCAATCATGAAGCTAATGTCAAGTTGCTGCCAAATCAGGGGAGGTATTAAATGATCCTAACAGGTATCGCAGGTTAGTGGATAATTGAACTACCAACGATAACTAGACCTGATATTGCATTTGATGTGAGCGTTGTGAGTCAGTTTCAATCAGCACCAAAGACAACTCATTGGGATGTAGTGGTGTGGATTCTCAAGTACTTAAAGGACGTTTCGAGCAAAGGGCTTCTGTATTTGCATTGTGGCACAGTAGAGTTGTTGGTTTTTCAAATGGTGATTGGGCATGTTTACCCATTGATAGATGATTTACCACAGACTATTGTGCTTTCCTTGGAGAAAATCTTGTATCATAAAAAGATAAGAAGAAGAGTGTAGTGTCCTGACCTAGTGCGAAGTCAGAATATCATGTAATGATAAATGTGACTTGTGAATCGATTTGGATCAGAGACTTGTTGACTAAGCTTGGTTTTACTCCAGAGTGTCTTATGAGATTATACTGTGATAATCAAGTTGTCATTTACATTGTTGAGAATCCAGTATTCCACGAGCGCACAAAATATATTAAAGTGAATTATGATTTGGTATGCCAGAAGATAGAAGAGAATGATTGTTCGGGCTCGACATATTTCATCTAATCATCAGCTGGCAAATTTACTGACAAAGTATCTTGAGAAAAATGAGTTGATTTTATTTGTGACAAGCTGGGCATATGTGATATATATGCTCCAGTTTGAGGGGAGTGTTAGCAATAGTGATCAGTCCCATGTGTACTAGTACACCATATCTCATGATGTATTTATAAAAATAAAATAAGAGGAGAGAGCTAGATTAACTAACTCTCTAAATTCTCCTAATACCAATAAAAGCAATTTCAGCATCTCAATAATAATATTAATATTGGGAAAGTTAAAACAGTTTCATTGGAATGTTAACAATATCATTAGAACAATATAGGCATGAAAATATCAGCAGCTAGTATTATCACAGAATGACAAACTATCATAAAATCAACAATAGTACCATAAAACTATATATAAGGGGTAACAAATGTTCATAATTAGCTTTCAAATCCAAAAGTCTCTATCTTTTGACTATGGGGAAACCGGTAAAGAGTTACAAAAAGAGGGGACAAAAAGAGAATGGAAGTTTGAGGGATAAAAATAAAACTGAAAAAAAATAAAGGGGTATTGACACATTTTTTTTCCTTAAGATAAATTAAATTATAGCATGGGAAGAATAAGAAACTGAAAAAGCTAAGACATAGCCCATATAACACATAAAATATGTAAGAAAAGTTGTTGACTATTACAAGTAAACATTGTGAATTAACAAAAATCAAACACAAATACTTGGTAGTCACATTATTCTGCTTTTACTTTTTGCAATTATTTCCCATTATATCCAAGAATGGCAAGTTAGTATGTTATGATGTTTGTGCGCTTTATTGTGCAGAGCATGTCCATATCAGATGTTCATGTTCTTGTTCACAGAGGCTTCAACTAAATAACCGATGCAATAAAACTATCATCCTTTAAGCAGCTAGTACTTAAGACTTGATACATAAAATTAGACAAAAAAGTTGAACGGTTTTCTTCCGCTAAACTGTTCTATTGAAGATGAAGCAAGATTTCCAAGTTTTCATGTTTCAAGAGCATAAAAGGTTGAAGTTCCAATCTTGATGCTAAAGTCCTAACTAACGAACATTGACAAACTACTTCGTATTAGCTTAATAAGACCGTTAACATCCTATGGGGGTTCACTTGAATGCTTGTGTATAAACCAGACAGTTAAAATGTCATAATTTCCCCTAACTCTTAAAACCATATTTCCATGCACAGGTAAGTTCCAGTATAAAAAAGAATTCACATCAACATGAAAACCATTTTAAGCTGCAACATAATCATTCATAAGATGAACTGCTTAAGAAACAACCAAAATAGTTCTGCACAACAGAACTCTAGCAGTGCATGTCATAGTATAACCACATGAGTCAGGTAAATATCTGAAGGATTGGCTATTAAAGAAATGCATCAGCTATTTAAACTTTCCAAAGGACAAGAAACTGCACCTTACTTTGAATTTTTGAATGCACTAAGCAAAATGTTAGTTTGGTTTGTCTTGATTAGTAAATGTATCATACATAATTTCAAGCTAACATTGTGCTTCATGTAGTCTCTTGTATCATTCAAAAGATCAGCATATATTATGAGGGTGTGCTCAAACAGTCTTCATGATCAAAAAGTTCACAATAATAAACATATGTCAAATCCAGAAATTAGCATATTAATGACAGAAAATATTGTTGAAATCACAAAAGAGGAATATGAGAAAAACTAAAATCATACTCTTCTTAAGTTGTATATGAGCCTCTCTTCTTCAGTCATCAGCTTCTTCCTTAGCTTCTTCGCACGCCTAATCTCCCTAAAAGTTTTCCCGGTTTCTCTCTGCATTCTCTTCTCCACTTTGCTTCGCATGCTTCTCCCCTTGGTTGTAGACATCAATCTAAACCCACTAACCCAGCTCAACGGGGAGAGAGGATGCAGTCTAGATTCGCCATCAAAATTCAACACAATCGCATTCTTCGCTTCCAATTGCAAGCGCACCTCTCTCTGCAAAACCCTCTATCGTGAAGAAGGGGCAAAGGCTTCAAAAAGTGCCTTTGGAATCCCCTCACAGCCCACATGTCGAACACCACCAATGCAATCAACACAAACAACTAGAGAAGCTCATAAAGAAAGGCTGTATCATCTCGATTCCCTTTCATTTTCCATCATACAGAATCAACATGCTTCGTTTGCAATCCAATCAAGCTGGATCATTGCAAAGAACAGAATTTGAATAAATTATCAACTTTTAGAACTAGCCCAATACAACTAAAATAAAATGATGTCCTTCTTTTGAATCTTTGAAGGTTGAATTTCTCAAAGTTAATTAGCATCCAACAAGACCTTTCGAGAAAAAACTAATTCCACAGACCCATAAAAAATTGAAAATGGAAATGGAAATAGATAAGGATATGATTAGGGCCCATTTTTTCCTAATTTACAAGAAAACAAAAAAATAATAAGTGGAAAAAGAAATAAGAAAGAGAAAGGGATAGCCCTAATACCTTGATACTCGAGAGGTTTTGGGTTTTTAGCAGGTGAGAGGAAGAAGAAGAAGAGAAGAGAAAGGGTTTACACGCCGGGTAGGGTTGTAAATAAAATCAGGATAGCAATTGGGTAGAATAGGGTCAGTTCAACCCGACTCCGAAATAAGCAACTTTATCGGGTCGGATTCGAGTATGGCCTTTACAAACCTAAGACGCGATAATAAACCCGGACAGGAAGTTTGTCTACCACAAGCTTTGCCGAAGTGACTTGACTAACCAGAATCATTGAATGGGCCGGGCCAACTGGCCAGGCTTTGACCCAGCTTAACTGGCCAGGCTTTGGACAGAATAGTTTCCAAGCTGCCACAATGTGTGGTGTGTACGTATGGGATTACGCTACAATCTCTTATGTCAAATCGTAATTTTAAAAAAAATCAATTTCATAATTTAATTTGCTATTGTCGCCTCTTTTTTTAAACCAACTAGGTGTGACCACGTGTCAAGCGTAAAATCACTTCTCAGCGGCGAAAGACGCAAATGCCCCGTGGTAATCACTTCGAAAATGAGACTGCTTCGAAAATGTGGACTGCTAGCATGTAAAACACTGCAGTCACCATGATCGTAGTACTCATAAAAAATGACATATGTCTGAGTGTTTATTAGGATTGCGATCATGATCGGTACTCACAAAAATGTCATGTTTCTGAGTCTTTATTATACTGCGATCACGTTCAGTGGCACCGAATGATACCCAATACTTTTCAGATCAAAAAATCACATCGATCACAATACAAACAAAACTTATTGCGATGACGACCAAACGAGATTTGCAAAAAGTCAATCCTAAAAATTTGGTTCGGGGGCTCCGCCCCCTGAGACCCCAGGAAGGGGGCTCCCCGCCCCCCTTCTAACCCCTGCGGCGACCTGACACGCAGGTCGATCCGTAAATTACTCTGCGTCGGAGTCAGGATTGAGGGGAGAGCAACGTCGGAGACGATGGAGAAGAGTAAAAGTAGAAATGAAAATATATAAAGAAGTGGCGGTTAGGAGGAATCAATTTATACTGACATGGATGAGGTTGTAACGAGGAAAAATAGGATTTGATTCATGTGTGTAAGTCACAAACACATACTATAAGATGGTCAATCCCATGTTAACACACAAATACAATGTCAAGTTTAAGAGATACAAAACTTTAAAGTCTTTGGACCTCTTATAATATTATAAGACACACTCTCACATCACGCGTGTCAATGCGAGATTGGTCCTTTATATATGTGTGTGTGGCTCACATACATGAACCGAACTCTAAAATAAAGAGTGAGCTTTTTCCTAATTATGAAGGAAAACAGGATACTGTAGAGAATTTTTTCTATATATATAGGAAAACTCAAAAAGTTTCACGAATTTCACTCAAAAATCTTTCTGCAGACAACATTTCTTTATTTTTAATCTTTTCAAGGCTTAGAATTTCGAGATGTAATTAGGGGCCGTTTGTTTCGCGTAAAACTCCGTAATTCGTAAATGACTTATTACCCAGTTACAACTACGGCATTTGTTTGGACCGTAATTCATAAAACACTTACGTAACTCAAACTAACACTCACTTGCAACCCAGTTATCACTCACTTACAGCCCAGTTACAGTTAATTTTGTGGTCATACAAATTTGTAATATTTTTTTATATTAATATTAAAAATTTTAATATTTAACTTTTTAATATTTATTTGCAGTATTAAAACTTTTAAAATCACCAAATAGTTAATTTTGTGGTCAACTTTTCCACTTACGACTTATACATTACGATAACCAAACACCGTAAAGTACAATACACTTTCCCACTTTACAATTTATATTACCAACCAAACACCGTAAAATCTACATACATGTAACTCATTTACAATTGTAAAACACTTTACCAATTACAACTACGAATTACAGCCAATTACGACAACCAAACAGACCCTCAATCCCGATACTACTTGCACAAACGATTCGGCTCCAACATAAATGTTGAGCAAGAGCTTTTCTATCTCAAGGCATAATCTGAAGAACATATAAAAACATTACGGGTCTGTTTGGTTGTCGTAACTGGCCGTAATTCGTAGTTATAATTAGTAAAGTCTTTTACAATTGTAAATGAGTTACATGTATGTAAATTTTACGGTGTTTGGTTGGTAATATAAAATTGTAAAGTGGGAAAGTGTATTGTACTTTACGGTGTTTGGTCGTCGTAATGTATAAGTCGTAAGTGAAAAAGTTGACCACAAAATTAACTATTTGGTGATTTTAAAAGTTTAATATTGCAAATAAATATTAAAAAAGTTAAATATTAAAAAAAATTAATATTAATATAAAAAAATGTTACAAATTTGTATCACCACAAAAATTAACTGTAACTGGGTTGTAAGTGAGTGGTAACTGGGTTGCAAGTGAGTGTTAGTTGAGTTACGTAAGTCTTTTATGAATTACGGTCCAAACAAACGCCGTAGTTGTAACTGGGTAGTAAGTCATTTATGAATTACGGAGTTTTACGCGAAACAAACGGCCCCTACGTGTAGCAATAGCGTGTGCATTTGTGGAGCCAATCTCATTTTCAATTTATTACAGTATTGGAATTATGTGAGTAAAAGTAGTAAACGATTTTTTTTAATTAAGCACAAGATTGCAATTTCATCATTCTAATATCTAATTATGGCACGTTTTATTATATTTGGATTGATGAAAAACAAAAGTCATACATTCCTAATAATGGGTAGAGTATGAAATTTGTTAAGTTCCACAAAATAAATTTAAACTCTCACTTAAGTTTCAATTGTTACTTGTAGAAATCTACGAGTGCTTGTTTGATGGAGTGAAAGAGAAAAAATGAAGAAAGAGATGAAAAGAAAATGAAAATTAAATTTTGGAAGAAAGAAAGACTGTTTGTTTGTCAAAAGAGAAAAAAGAAAGAGAGGCTGAATGGCCGTCTTTATACCTGAGCTTACAAGAGAAGAAGGGAAAGATAAGAAGAAAAAGACAAGAAATGAAAAAAAAAAAAAATTATACCTAGATTCTTGAGCTCTCAGCCATTATAGTTACATATGGACTGCAATGTAGATGAACCCTCGCACGACTAGCTAGTTCTTGCCGGACTGTGATTTTTTCTTTCTTTTTCATGAATTATCTTTTTGAGAAGAAGCTCGTGATTGACCATTAGCCTATACACACGCACACACACCTTATTCAAAATGTCGCACTCATGGGATTCGAACCGGTGCCCATTAAGGAGCAAATCCAATGGCTTACCGTGTGGCATACGGGGGACCTTTTCCATAAGTTAATGCTCATATGCTATATATGATTCTGATCTTAAGCAATTGTAACTTTCTAGGTAAAATCTTATAAATGCGGTCCACATTTTATATGCACCATGATGTAGGATAGTAGGGTAACAACAACAGGATTTACATTAGTCGACTAATCCTCTCAGTAATTGACTTACAGTCGATTAACCCTCTCAGTAGTCGACTAATCAATCTCAGTAGTCAACTAGTTTGTACAACAGAGAGCAAGAAAATTTTATGAACTTCTTACTAGTCGACTAATTCTTACTATTAGTTGACTAATACTATCACCGACCAGTTATTTGATTCTGTTTAGAAGTTTTTTTGGGTTTAATTGGATTTCAAATTATTTTTATTTTAGTTTCCTAGTTACATTAGATTACTACTTTTAAAACCTATTTAAATGACATTATATTCTTTATTTTGTGCACATAATATTTTGATAAATTCAATTGAGTTTTTCCTCTTAAATTGCTCATGGATTCGAGTTGCTTGCTTATGGATTCGAGTATTATTCTTCCTGAAAGTATCTTTCAAAGTTCATTGGAGTTAGAACGAGATCTAACCAGTGTTGTTCGCTTTCTTGTCTACATCAAGTGGTATCAAAGTTTCGGCAACTTTTTATGATGGCAGGAGACGACAATGATTTTAAGGCCTTTCCATAAGGATGAGTACTGGTGAAAGGAGAGTCGACCCTATCAAGTCAACCATGAAAAGTATGGTCCAAAAGCTCAAGATATTGTCCCTCAAGATCGATGATTGAAATCTAGTCGATGGTACGTACCGAAGCGGATATGATCATTCATCAATTAATCTTTCTCCTCCACCTCTACCCTCGCATCCACCACAACAACTACCACCATATATATCATCCATCAACTAATCTTCTTCACCACCACTTCACCTCGCATCCATCTCAGCCACCACATATCATCCATCAACTAATTTTCCTCAACTGCCACCATTATACACCCTTACAACTATCAACGAGTCAGCAACTTGTATTGTTCAGAGATTGCATTACAACCAAAGGATCCTTGATACTATTTATTCAAGGTGTTCGGTCAAGTGAGAGATACGCAACCTCATCACTGACAACGAAAGCTACGAGAATATCATTTCTAAAACACTTGTGGACTACTTGAAGGTAGAGATGGAACCACACTCTTACCCTTACACTATTGGGTGTATCAAAAAGGGCCCCTTCATCTAGGTAATAAATTTATATGTTCTTATTTCATTGACAAATATTATCAAGATACTATTATTTGCGATGTGGTTGATGTTGACGCATCTCATATTCTTTTGGGGAGACCATGACATTATAATGTTAATACTACCCACAGAAATAAAGAGAATATCTATATGTTCAATTGGAAGGGCAGAAGAATTGCCATGAGATCAATTTCACTATTCCAAAGAAATTAAAAGAAACAAAGTAGAGATCTACTTTAGTGGTCAAAAAGAAGTTACTCTATCTACTGAAGTTTCACAAAGGTAAACCATTATTGGAAGAGGCTAACAAGGAGTTATTCACAACAGGGTATTAGAAAGATTACTGCCTATGAGAGGTATACAACATCATATAGATCTCATTTCTAGAACTAGTCTACTGAATTTTTCACATTACCGGGTGAATCCCAAGGAGAATAAAGTTTTGAAGGAAGAGGTTGTTCCTCTACTAAAATTTTTGAGGAGATTAAGTTAGAACATGTAGGAGAGCTTAAACCACTTTGGCAACATAGTGCCTCTACTATTCAAGATTTTGAAGATCCTTTCATGCAGAAGGAGAGTATTCAAGATGCAAGTTTTCAATTTTTCAAGTTCATATCACGTACTATTAGCACATGAGCACGATAAAAGCATGATCCATTATTAACCTACAGCTATAAGGAGTTGTTGACTTATCAAGTTATAAGTAAAAAAGATTCAGATTTTCTAAGGTGATACCCTTTATTCCATATAACATGGCTATAGGTGTTCTATATGGTGTGCCAACTTTTATCATCAATTGCACTTTGGAAACCCTTTGAAACAGATCAAAATTTTGGGATGACACTTTCCTCAATTAGAGTTTGTTAAAGATTGCATCGTTCATGATTCGATTGATTAGAACTCGAGGATAAGTTCTTTTGAAGAGGAAGTGACTGATGTAGGATAGTAGGGTAACAAACAACAGGATTTACATTAGTCGACTAATCATCAAGAATAGTCGACTAATTCTTTCAGTAGCCGACTTACTAGTTGACTAACCCTCTTAGTAATCGACTAATCTAACTTAGTAGTCGACTAGTTTTGTGCAACAGAGAGTGAGAAAATTTTCTGAACTTCATACTAGTCGATGTAAATCACCTAGAGGGGGGGGGTGAATAGGTGATGAGCTAATCTAAAGGATAATAATGCGGAACTAAAAACTTATTTAATTCAAATTAAATTTCTTAATAATTCAAATTAAATTTCTTAAACTAAACACCACGTATAACACAGAGTGTAGCCGGATTTCCCGTGAAGGGCTCTGGACTAACTCCTCAAGATTCCTCTAAATAAGAGTTGAGGTGCCGCGTTGGCTCTCTTGGTTGAATACAAGTGTTAGCAAACAATCCCCAAGCATATAACAATTAAGCACAAATATTATATCAAGCATATAAAGATGAAAGCAATATAAGAATGCAAGATATAAATAAGTAAGAGATAGAGAGTGAGCAATCGCAAACATGGGAGATTTGTTTCGAGGATCGAGCACACTTGCTCTACGTCTCCGCCTTCAACACTATGAAGGATTTCCACTAAAATCGATCCCACCAGATCACTCGGTGCCACAATACCTACAAAGAGTTCCCACTAGAACTCTTGACTCTCTAGTCCCGAACACACTGCAAGCCCACAAGCTCGCCGAGGCCGCACCTCAAACAAAGAGTTCACACACGAACTCGAAACACCGCGAACCCGCAAGTCCGCCTCCTCAAAGTACAAAGATGGAACTTTGGTGATTAGAACACTTTGATCACCTAAAATCCTCTAACAACAAAGATCCTTATAGGTAGATATAGCAATGGATAACTCAAGTATTGTGTGAGAAAACTAGGATTGAAATGGTGGAGGAAAACTCAAGAAAATCACTTTTCAAAAACTCTTGATAAACTCTCCTTTTGAATGGAAGTATTAGGCTCTAATACAAGTGGAGAAAACATCTTAAAAGAGTAGGAAAAACTAGCTCAAAACTCTCCAAAAATCTTATTTCAAAACAGTCTCAAAAGCCCTCCTTTTATAGGGCTAGAAAAACTAGCCGTTGGGCCATTTTTTCAGCCCTGACGGCTGACGGTCGACCGGCCCGGTCGACCGCCAACGGTCAAAATTCTAACCGTTGGAGCCTCGGTTGATCGGTCCGGTCGACCGCTGCCTGGAACAGAGAGCAGAACAGAGAGCAGAGCTATCTGCCGGTCGACCGGCCCGGTAGACCGGGGCTTTCCAGAGAGCAAAGCTCTCTGGCAGTCACCGGGTCAGTCGACCGGCCCTCCAGCAGACTTGGCATGCACATTCTGTGCACGTCGGTCCACCGTCCCGGTCGACCGACTCCTAGCTCGGTCGACCGGTCCGGTCGACCGGCAGAAGCCAGGTCAGGTCAGTTTTAGGGATTTAAAAGTTATCTTTTTAGCTTAAATAAAATCCCAAAAATTCACAAAAAATCTATAAAAATAGTTTCAATATTATACTTTGATAATCAAACATGTTTGAGCAAAATCAAGACATGTTACAAACAATTTGACTTATAAATTTTGACTAAAAACAAAAACTGTATTTTTTCAAAATTGATTTTTCCAAAACTTCTCCAAATACAAAAACAAGATATTTTAAACAATTTTAAAGCATAGGGTGTATGGATATGATCCACTACACATACATGGTGAAATATCTATGTTTTTGACATTAAGCACTAAAAGCGATTTTGGTTAAAACATATATACTATGAATACTAAAAATCAAAACGGTATTTTAAAAAAAAAAGAAAACTCTTTTGTATTTTTTCAAAGTAAAAATTCTTTTATGAAACTCATCTAAATCAAGAGTGTGTGTGTGTGTGTGTAAGATATACTTGAGCAATCTACCAATTATTCTATCCTTTACATTTTAACTAAAAATAAAATCTTATAAAAAAACAAACCTAGACGCAAGCCTTGATCTTGAAGGGCTTCACTTGAAGTCTTCTCCTCCTTCTTGACTTGGTCCAAACTTGATCCAAAGAGCTAAACTCCTCTTGAGTACTTGATGTGATCTTGATACACAAGCTCTTGAATCAAACCGTGCTAGCTCCAAAACTTGACTTTAAATCTTTTGTTGAAGCTACACACCTACTAAGATCTTGATCACAAATTGAAACTAATTAAACACAAGATTATTAGTACCATAACTACATGAGTTGATCATCATCAAAACTAGAGTGATGGGCCTTTAGGCCAACAATCTCCCCCTTTTAGAAGATGACAAAACTCATAGAGTTATATATGCATGGATTAAAGTAAAGCTTCAAATAAGCTCCCCCTTAACTCATGCATAACAATAAATAAACAAATATGCAATGAAAGCTCATAAACATGTATGCAAATACACGGAGATAAACATGCCAATCAAGCATAAAACTCATCAAATTCTTTTTCTCCTATTTGCAAAGCAAAGTAATATGCATAAACAAAAATTCTTCTCCCCCTTTATGTATAAAATCAAGGAAAACATGCATATATACCAAAATACTTCTCCCCTTTTTTGTCAATCATCAACAAAGGGGTTAAAGTAAACACAAAATAATATTCCCCCTCTTTCAAAGAGGTGAACTTAAATCAACCAATAAAGAGATATATGCGATATACATTCATGAAGAGGAAGACGCTAAGTTAGCTTCCCCACATACATGCATTACAAGAAGAAGGGATGACAAGCCCTAATTCACATAACACATAATATGCAATGTATAAGAGGAGATGTGAAGCTCACCCTACACATGTGTACCGCATAAAGAAGAGTTGTCAAGCTCCTCAATATAAGATACACTCAACATGAATCTATATGTAGAAGAGATGTTAAGCTCCCTTGCATATAGGCAATATACATTAAACATTTTTAATTTTTCTTAAAAACAATTTTGAGATATCTTAGTAAATCAAATTTTAAGACATCAATTGTAAATAATCATTACAAATTTTGAATTTTTTAATTGTAATTGAAACATTTTATCAATTGAAATAACACTGAAATTTTGATACAAATTGTGATCTTGATACCAATGAAAGAAAGTATTTTATATTTTGATACCAATATAAATTTTCATGGATACCAATTGAAATAAATAGTTCAATAGATACCAATTGAAACATATTGTACATTTTGATAACAATAAAAATACTAATTGTAAAAAAACACCAATTGAAGATAATGCATAAGCTTATATAAAAAGTATCAACTGAGAAATCAATTGAAATTAAGATTTGAATTAAGCTTAGCATAAACGTACTTTGTGATTTAAAGATGTAAATATCTTGAAAATCAAGTATAAATATATGTATTTGATTGTGCTTGATTTTCAAAACATATATATGTATAGAAAAGACAATACCAATAGGAATTGATATTATGAAAATTAAAGCATACATATATAGAAAACAAAATATGAGTATATACAAAATAAATATCAATTGAGATACTAATTGAAAATAACAATGTAAATCAAGTATATAACTCATAACTATCACCCTTTATATACTCAAGATAAAAATTTTCAATACGGCTTGCAAGGCATACTCGCCCATCCGTCCACCCATAAAGAGGGGTAGGTAGGGGTTTTTAAAAATAGGTGTTTGAAATATTTTTAGCATTGAAAATCACTACCAAATGAAGAATAATAACTAATTAAAATAATTTTTGAAAAACTAGTTAAAGATCCTTCAAAACATAAAACCAAATCATATGTATATCATGAAGCATACTAAATACATAAAATTCAACACTCAAGGTCCATAAAGCTCAAAATGATCATGAAACATAGTCATGAATAAACAAATAAAGCATGAGTGCACAAGAATCATGTAATTAGCATTTTTCATGAAAATAGTCAATTATGCTCAAACATGAATATTATTTTATCAAATAAAAATCATGAAATTCATTTTTCATCTTTAAAAATAAACTTCTAGGTATATGTATGTTTTTTATTCAAAACTAACAATATGCATACATATCCCAAATATAAAAGAGTCTATGATATAATTTGCATGAAGGCAAGAGACTCAAAGGGGCATACATGTATATTTATTGGTTTTTAACTAAAAATACCATATACATGAAGTAAAACATGAAATAGGTAAAACTAGTGTAAATGACAGAATCATCAAAACTAGGCTATACATATGCATGTAGT